>JAQIXA010001424.1:0-24952 GCA_034699045.1 Nanhermannia cf. coronata Gr-Ori-00579 | reverse complement strand
GGTACATTTCTGTCATGCGCCAGTACTTTCAAGCGAACAGTTTTTCATGTTTTTTAAGCAGTGTGTTTAGCCTTTAACTAACTCATCTCTCTCTCTCATCGACTGTCGACTCCGACTCGTACTGATCGTGAGTGTGAGTACAGTACTGTCTACTGTACTCCAGGATAATCGAGATGATGATATTATGAGATGAACCCTTTAAAAAATATATTATGACTCCTGTTTAACTTTTCTATTAGAGCTTAAGGACATAGATAGGACAACTTTTGAATGAATGACTGACTGACTGTACTTACTATGCTATATTATTGTATATTATAATGACTATATCGTTACGAATTTTAACAGGATTGCTTGAAGAAATGAACAGACATATCACATCACTTCACTTTATAATAGGTATAAAAGTTAATAAATAGTTACTCTTAATTATAAAATAAATTGTAATTTGTGAAATTGTATCTAATTGAAATTGAAATTTTCTGTCTGTTCTTCTGTGACTATTTTGGAATATAGGTATTGGGATTTGTGTATACATATAACGAAAAGAAAAGTAGGTCTATATATCATATGGCTAGAGGTTCCAAGTATATTATAATAGGGCTGCTATAGCTAAGCTACATATATAATACTAGAACTACATCACGGCTGGCAACTCCTCAAATTACACGAACACACGATACGAAGTTGAAGTTAAGTTAGAGACAGAAACAGAAAATTGAATAGACCTGACAAAAGCAGGTCGTAAATTCATTCGGTTTTCTACGGAGTTTGTCGGATTCGGATTGATTCGGTCTCTCGGCTGACCGACACGAGTGACGATGTCTGGCTATTTGGATACTCTATATTCATATACATAACGTGCATACGTTACTTATAGCACGTGAAAGCAAAAGTAAGTACCTACTACTACCTATTATTTTTAAAAGCGGGATGTCATTTGATTTTGATTACCTTACACTTACGTACTATTACGTATTACGTACCTACCTAAACCTAAACCTAAATAACAATAAAACTAAAACAAGTTAACTTTAATATTTTATATTTTTTATTTTTTAACTTTTTAGATAATTTTAAGAGACAAGGCAAGGACAACATGATAAAAACCATGAATACCATGAGCACCAGCACGAGTACGAGTATACTATTTTATATGATGAAGAGTAGGTAATTAACGCAATTACAGTACAGTTACAATTATCTCTGGCTTCCTACATCCTACAATTAAGAAGGTGTCAGAGGATGACCACAACTACAATTAATACTAGTAGTAGTACTACAAGAAAAGGAAAAAATTATTATGAGAATAATGTCAACACTGGACCCTTAAGAGAAATTCCAGGTACATAATATAATTAGTCTGAATTTTAAAGTTGTTTAATACTAGTAGTAGACTCCTTAAATACAAATATAGTATAAGTACCCTACCCAGGTATACATCTAAATTGAACACTTTAAATTTCAGAAATATGTGTTGACCACTTTTCGACTACCCAAGACCTCAAATCGACTGCATTTTTTTTAACACATGCTCATACAGGTAATTACTATTACTCATAATTTCATTTCAAAATTATTTAAAAGTAGGTTTTAATCATAATTTAATTGATGCTTATGCTTTTGTCATATTTAGGTAATTTTAATAATTCAACTTGTAAAAAACAACTCATTATTACCAATTTAAAATTTAATTACAACTGAGGTAGTTTTAGTATCTATACTTCTACCTACATTTTATATTAAATACGTATTGTAAAAGTAAAATTATGAGATATGTACCTTTACCTTATTTTATTATTTTTGTTTTTTAGAAGTTGAATTCTTTATGTAGGGTACCCTAAATGAATATAGTGTAAAATTAAAAACCAATATGGATAGATACTATACTAGACAAGGTACTAGATACCTAGGTACTAGTTATATGTATGTATTTATGTATTACCTCTTAGTTTTTAACCGATTGTGAGTCCTTCAAATTTCGATTCCTTCCAATTCCAATGTTTATCTAGACGAAAGCCGAAACTTATCTAGAATGTTTATATCGACTAACCAAACCAAAATGGAATTAAAAAATTTTGTACAAATTCAAACTCAAACCATTTGACATTTGGGTATATTTCAAATTTTAAAAATTTAACTTCACATCCATCATCCAATACTTAATTAACAATTTTTCAAAAAATCACTTGGACTTGGACTTGAACAAGGAAAAATAAAAGTTTTATTCATGAAATTTATCAATTTTAACGTAATATTATTTAGATTGTGGTTCTTTTAAATCTTATCAAATGTTCTCTAAAGCTATGCTCAAATAACTCTAATTTCTAGATCTAGATCTAGATTATCTATTGAACACTAACACGAGGCAAGTTACTGGTCAAATATTGTCCATGTTCAAGCTAATATTAGGAATCATAAGATGAGTTTTTTTGTTGACAATTTGTCTACCTCTATGTCTATGTCATATAGGTATTTATTTGAAATGAACTTTTTGTCTTCGTCATGAGCATGCATAATCATTGATAATGCATCCGTTGCGTTACCGTTACCCGACATCCAATCTTGACAAACTGAAACAGAAGTTTAAGCCAAAAAAACCGCAACTCACAAATTTTATGCTTCTTATATATAATCCATTGTTGAATGAATTATATTTATATTCAAATTCTAAATTGGTACTGACTAAATTTCAAAAATTTTAACATTTTTGATTCTTAGAAATTTTAGTTGTTCAAACCAAACACCACAAGCACTTAATTTTTCTAACGTAATTATTTAATGTATGTAGATTTTAGGCCAATTAGCTGGAATTATTTGTCAGAATTTATAGCCTACCTACCTAAGTTGAATGTAACTTGAACTACTTTTTTTTTTAATTTATTAGGCACTTAATTCTTAGGTACGGTACTGATACTTACTGATGCTAAATATATTTTAAGGAAACGGAATTAAAACAATTTGACCCTTTTATTAATTCCGGGATTGTATTGTGCTCTGTTTCGATATTGAGTTGATTCGCTTTAAACTATGCAAGTAAGCCGTAAACAAAATATCACTACGCTTAATTAATTACGTCATAAAAAATAATTAATTCCATTACCTAAGAATATCAATTTTCATGCCCTAATCGACTTATCTTACGTTAAATTTTTTTTATACTTGACTATAGATCATATGGTTGGCCTTGAAACATTAAAATTTCGTCAACGACTCTATGAAGATAAATCCATAAGGCTCTATTGTCATGCTATTACACCAATTTTAATCAATTCATTTGGAAGGTACCTCGGCGGAAAGAAGGGCATAAATAAACTAATTAAGTAAGTTGCATATTCTCAATTTTAGTATGGTAATTTGAAGCAAGACATGTTATTCATTTTCTAAAAGCCCCTGACACCTAACCATATTAGCTAAAAAAACATTTTTTTGTAGTTTAACCTCAATATTATAACTCTCGCGTTCCTCTCCTTTATTCAACTACATAATATTTAATTTTGCTGGCTACCCACGTATATTTTTGTTTTACTTTATTATACAGAGATCATAAAATCGTTCCTTTAAATTCGGACATTCCAATTACATTAGAGATACCATCATCCACAACAAATAAAGAGAGTCAAACTATCCAAGTTACACTGCTCTCAGCTGGACATTCCCCAGGATCAGTAATGTAATAAGTTGTTTTTTTAAATATTTAAAGTTAAAGAATATTTATTTTTTATGTCAAAAATTAACATCCTAATGTATATAAGTATGCTTTAGTTTACTTAGCTTTAGTCAGAATAAATACTTAAAATAATTCAAAGTATTTGAAATTGAATTTTTAAATTTTAAATTTTATATACATTTAATTGAATTGTTTAATAATTTTTGTACATTTTAGGTATTTATTCGAGTCAATGAACTTCAACATATTATATACTGGTGATTGCAGATTAACTCTTGAAGATTTAAAGAATATTGACTCTTTTTATTCAACTGGAACAATAATAAAAAGAATTGACCATTTATATGTTGATACGACATTTTGCTCAATATTTGCTGAAAATTTTCCATGTAGGAAAAGGGCTTTTGAACAATGTATGGAGACTATTCGAAATTGGATCGAATCATCAAAGGAAAATATTATTCATCTTATTTTCTCTGGTAATATAGGATTAATAATCAATGTGCTATGAAATAATTTCATTTATTCTTCCTATAAATTATATTTTACATTATTTGATTTCAGTAAATTAGGTACCTACTACAACCTACATACCTAATTTAATCATCAAACTCACTAAGTTATAGGGTCTTAGGTAGTGTACCTATACACTATACACCTTTAATAAATCATTTATAGTATAATATTTTATTATAACTAGGCATTGTGAAGTATTTTATATTTTTTTGTTTTAAAAGACTAGACAAAAATAATTAAATTTATGGTGGTTTATGGCAAAGTTCAGAGTCCAAATTCCAACTCATAAATATTATTACGCATATTACCTACCTATTAATATTAATTAGGTATATTCAAAACATTAATTTCTTTTAGAGAAAATAAATCCCTATACTATAATCCACTTAAGATTTGACTTTAGAAAAAGGGAATTGTTTTCCTCGTTTACACAATTAGTGCCTATTTAAAAACCATTAATATTTATCTTATACTTGATTATTAAATTTCATTAGGTACTATGATTTTTTAAAATTAATTTTAATTACCTTCATGTCTTCATTCATTTTTTTATTTTATTTTATTTTAAAATTAAAATTAAAATATTACTTGTAAAAAGCTTATCAATTTTTTTTATATCTATCTAGCAAAATTTGCACACGAATATGTCCTTAAAGAATTATACAAAAGATTTGGCCTCAAAGTCCACGTGAATCGTGAAAGATATAAAATTTATGCTCAAATTAATAAAATTGGGGAAAGTGTAACTACAAATGCAAATGAAACATCGATTCATCTCTGCAAAAAATCTGTAAGTTTGGTTTGTCATTTGTATTTTCATTTTACTACAAAAATTTTAATTTGCTAACATGTTTGTCCTTTTTTAAAAATAAAAAATAGGAGTGCGTTTCTTTCAAAAACGATAAAAAGAAAATAATGTCAATAAAACTTTCATCGATGTGGTATGCAATGAGCTCAGAGAAAAATAAAAAAATGATGCGAAGGTTTGACTCAAATAGTAATAATATGACGCTTTGTTATTCTATGCACTCGTCTCTTATGGAAATTTCATCAATGATAGATTATCTTAAGCCTGAAATTGTTACACCATTAGTGCGGCCAGTTTTCAGTGATTTAAACGATGTAAGTAAAATAAATTTCTCTTGGAATACCTATTAATAGCACATATCTGCATACCTAGCAATCTTGATAGTAGTAATAATTAATATTTTACGATTATTATTAGAAATTAAGTTCGGAAGAGATCTACAGATAATTTATGCGGCATGATGGATATTTTCATTTTTTCATAACTATTAGGTACCTAAGTATCAAATAGAAACAGGCATGACTATTATGACATATTTCATTTTAATATGTCATTTTAAAAAAATCATTAAAAAATCTATAATTTAGATTTTTGTTTTTTACTTTTTTATAAATGAATTTTACTTACAGTAATTAGCAGGCACCTAGCTGTTTAATCGAATATAGATTTAGTATAAAACAAAAAGCTTTATTTTGATTTATGATTTTAAATTGATATTTTGATTTTAAATTGCAATTTCAACAAAATTTGTTAAACTTTTTAACTTTCTTTTTTATTATTCTAATACCTATACAGACTACAGAGTACATATTTACTACACACTAGTTTGTACATAATTAGAATTGCGAGAAAGTACTTGACTAATCAGCAGTATCTACTTACTGTAGTTATTTAATGACTTGAGGCTTGTACCTTAATTGAAATTTTTTAATTTTATCTACTTAATTTTCATCAATTTCAAATGCAAATGAAATATTATTGTTAAAATAGCTATACTACGTGATGATGTGAAGAAAATTTATCATTTCAAATAGGTATCAATGATTTTTTAATGGTTTTTAGGTGAATAAATCGCTCAAGTCGAAATGCAAGTGGAATTTTCAACTTGAAGATTACACTTCTAATGAAAATGAGGATGATATCTTACTTTTATCGGACAAGGACAGTATTGATTTGCAAAATTTAGAATTAGTTACTTGTACTGATATTGCTTGTGCATCTCCAAAAAAGCGTCAAAAAATGAAAGATGAAACCCCGCACCAAAGTAGCCAAGAATCAAAAGCAAGCTGCAGTAAAATATCTTACCAATCAAGTAAATCTCCAAGTAAATTTGAAAGTTATCACTTTAGTTCTTCTGAAGATAAGAATAATAGCGACAAAAATTGTTCAAACTCGTAAAAGAATTTCCTCAATGAACAATTTCACGATAAAATTATGTAACCAAATCTTTTTTAAACTCTAAAGTTACAGAGCAGATAGTGATACATATATAGGTATATTTTAAGAAAGAAAATTAGGTAAAAGAAAAAACTTCTAAACTCCTTAAATTGTAAATTACAAATGAAGATAGTTCTCAGATTCTACTCTCGCTGGTGAACTAAAAAAAAATTTGACTGCAACTCACCATCAGTGGATAAAGGTTAGGTTATCATTATCATTATTTTCGTATTAAAAAATTATGCTACCTATTATAAATTTGACGCAAGAGGAAAACCCAATTCTAGGCAATTTATCTTCTTAAAATAGGTAATTAATTATTATTAAGTATAGTAAATTATTTTTATTATTAGTGCTACCTACTTACCGTGTTATAATTATTTAATTCAGATACTTATGGGAAAGATAATTAATTATTTTGTTTTGTCTTGTCTTGTATTGTAATACTAATACAGAAGTAGGTACCTACACCTAAATAGTATACCTACACCTACATAAAATATACACCTTACTACATACTTTATGTTTATGATTAAGAAACTGTGATAAATATTTTAAAATTCTACTACTTACTTATACCCTGTGACAAAATATCTTACCAGTACTTTTAGGCATACATATTAAACTAACTGATTATTATTACCTACATAGTATTATGTTTTTTAGATTATTTTAATATTTAAAATGAAGCATTCTTATGTATAAAATTATTTGAATGAAAGAAAGATCAAATAATTGTACAGTACAATAATGTCAATTTTACTTGTTTTTAGCATTAAATGCTCTAAATTTTGCATAAAAGTTATTACCTTTCTATATTATGCTGTTATTATGTTAAATGAAAATGTTATTGTTATACTGATGTTATACATTTAGACTTATCGTATATTGTGCAAAAACTATAGATCCAGGACTAGGACTGTCTCATTAAAACTAAATACCTTATACTTAGGTATATGGCATAGGTATTATACCGATTTTTGCTCAGTAATATTGTGTACCTAAGACTAAGTTCAAGTTCAAAGTTCTTTTATAGGTAATAGTTTTAATAATAAAGGAAACAATAAAAAAAAATAATCACCTATTATTCAGTCAATTATTTTTTATACACTATTTTCAATTATTTTGAATTACTCTCATTTATAAGTCTACAGTAAAAGTTTGTACTTTGTACCTACTACCTAACTTATACTTTTCTGATTATGATTAAATACCTGTGACTTATTGCTATTACCTACTTATTAACTTATTTTACTATTGCCTATATAGTATCTAGTATACACTATTAGTTGATAGATAACATATAATATACTGAAGAATGTATACATCTCATCATTATACTGCATTCCAGTTTACCTAATCATCATACTCCGTAGTGTATAGTGTATATCAATCTGCAAAGTTATTTAGTGATTTAACAAATATTTCATGCATAGATTTTTGGCTAGTAAGATTACATAAATCATCTAATTAAGTAAAAATAATACCTCGCCTAGAAATGATTTTGAATATTTTTTTTTTTATTTACTACTCGTATGTACCTACCCAATAAATAAAGCGTCCTAATTAATCGACCTGATAAATAAAGGAATTTACCGGATAATTAAAGGAATCTTCCGGATAAAAAAATTAAATTTCCAGATTTTTAATATTTTTCCTGATATTTTTCCTGATTTTAATAAAAGAATATTCCGGATATTTATTGAAATTTCCGGACAAATAATTTAAATTACCAGATAAGATAAATTTTTAAGATAAGATTCATCTGGTAAATTCCTTTATTTATCTGGCGAATAAAAGTTTTCTCATAAATAAATGCCATTTTTTGCACAAAAAGTTCAAATTTCTAAGAATTAGCTATACGAGTAAGGGAAGGAGACTCATTTCTCGAATGGAAGTATCTACATATTTTGCAAATTAACAAGAGACTTAATTTTGAAATTTTCAATTTACTGTTTTCCGAATTTTCTGATTTTTATATCGGGAAATTAGTAGTTCGAATTTTTTCCCATTTTTTTCGAAATATCTACCTACATTGGATTTGAACACAGTCCAACAGATAAAGGTAGATAAATAGGTAAATAGGTATTATTAAATCAATTTTATTTTTGAATCCTAGTTTTAGCCCATTTTATAAAACAAAATCTTGGATTTCAGAATTGAAATTCGAGATAATAATATCACTTACTTAAGTAAGTGTTTCGTATACTGGACTTTATCGTAGTAAAGTACATTCATATAATATTAGGTACCTACTAGTATTTAGACAATTTGAATGCCCAAATATCACTCAATTTTTATGAGGAATATGAGTCTAGAGCTTCGAAAATAACATACTCCAGAAAGGTATACGATTGTAATTACACCGAAGTATTACTACACTGCTAATTCTTACAATTAGATACGAAGAGTATGTGTATGAGTATGTACTCGTTATACTTATCAGTAAATAGCGAATAAAAGGGGTATAAAATATCGATTGAAAATTTTTAAGAATGTAATACCATATTAATTGTACCTGTAATGGTAATACAAATTAGTCTAGTAAGTACATATAGGTTTATTTAACAGTCAACAGTTATAGTTGTAGTTAAGTATGCAATTAAGTATGCAATTTCAAGATAGCTCCTTTTATTTTAGGGTTACCGAAAGTCAAATATCCATCAAAGTAAAGTAGGTAGTGTATTTAAGGTTAGTTTTTATTAGTAGGAGTTCTGAATATTCCTTTATATGTTTCCTATCCTATGAGGGATGATTTTAAAAAGAAGAAAATACTCTAGTTTTCTATCTTTACTGCAGAAAATAATGTGCTGCTAGTATGATACTAGTAAAAATAATTGTAGTAGGAACATAGATCATATATACATACATACGGATACATAAGTACCCTACAAACCTACCTATTTATATATCATTCTTACAACGACTATAAACTATAAACTTACAAAGATAGAAGGAATAAGTGCTACTGCATTAGTAGTTAGTAGTAGTAGAGAGTTTGGTTAAATCTGTGTAGTAAAATGAAGTAAGTAATAGTAATAATACGGATACCGTGGTATAGAAGAAATATTATGTACCTACTATCATAAAATGTTTTTGGCTCTTGAATAAGTATGCTTGGATTTCTATGTAGGTAGGTATATTGTATTACTCCTAGATACTTCTACATGCATGTAGTATAGTTAAAAGAAGAGTTTTGGATTTATAGATAAGTACATACATTTTATTTTCTACTACTACTATTACTACATACTATGGATTTGGGCAATGTTTGGGTCTTTTGCCTGCTTTAGCCACATTTTGCTTCAGTTAGATCTGAGTTTTTGTGACTGAAGGTTATCCTCGAATTTTGGGCTCTTGGCTCATCTGTTTTTTCTTATTTTGAACTTACATTGCTCACTAGACTTTTGAATTGTATAAACCTACTTATGCGGCTTATAGGATTTACCGAGAGCAAAAATGTTTAATTTTTAATTAGTAATTGCCCTTTAAGTGGTACTGTACTTCTTCAAGTAGTCCCAATAAATATTTATTTCTGCCAATTAAAAGTATCAATTATCAATAGATGAGAAAACTACCAGTGTACAAATCACTCATACCGTTTTGTGTTCTTCTGATTTCGAGTTCGATGTTCGAATTGTTGAGGATTTCATGCAAAAATCTCAATATCTCATACTTATAGTTTGAGGTCTAAGCAGCTTCAAATTATACAATTTTCTGGATATGATAGCCTGAAGGAAATATCGTACGTATGAGTTCATACATAAATATAAAAGAGCAATACTAATTGTATTTGTGAATTACATAATAAAACAACTTGTACGAATATTAAGTCATTCTAAAGTATAATAAATTAGAAGGGGGATTTACATGCTCAGATTAATAAGCAAAAGTCAAAAGTGAATAACTTATCTAGTATGTAGTAGTACTTACTAGTAGAGCTACAAGTACCTACTTATAAGAGTGACGTGTGTGAATGGGGAAGGTGAAACAAAAAAAACTAATGCAAAAAATATGAGAAATTGTAATCCTTCGAGTAGAAGTCAAAATTATTTAATTTTTTCCAAGTAATATGTTATAATTTTATGATATAGAGATGCAGTTGGAAATAAAGTTATTAATTACAATATCGTTTTAAATACTTATCTTATCAGTGCCAAGAACATGCTCATGCTTACCAGGCGAGCTTTTAATAAGAAAAAGCACAGCTGAAAAGATACATAGAGCCAAAATCCAAGGTTCAAATGTGATAAATTGATAATTGATTCTGCTTAATATCGACTGGAAGTACTACTACTCGGAGTTTGACAATGAGATGATAATTCTTGATTCTGTCTGTAGGCAAAGGTTTTTTGACCATTCAAATTCGAAAATATTCAAATTACAGATGCTATTTGGAACAATCTAGGTACTACTGTACTATATGTACCAAGTACATCCAAGGTAGTACAATTTAGTAAGGAAAAGGATATATAAAATCAGAAGAGAAATTTGGTATTTAAATGATGGGACAAATAGTGGATGATTCAGCTTGGACGAAGAAGGGGAGGAAAAAGATTCAAATCAATACTTTGAATAGTATCGGATCTCGGCCAGCTTTCTCCGGAAATGATTGTAAAAGTTGTCGTACAAGTCGGAAATGGATGAGTAATAAGAATAAGAGAAAAGGACTCTTTTTGTTGGAAGGGACAATGTTTTTTTCGATAATGTTTCTACTTTTTTGTACTATAACAAATCTTGATGCCTTTAACCTTGAGCCAAAGTTACCTATTCTGAAGAGGGGAGAAATATCTTCATATTTTGGATTCTCGGTTGCTCAACATTCCTCTAAAGATGGAAATCCATGGTAAGTCTTTTCCTAGAATAATTTTTAAAACTTTTCTATTCATACAATATACAGATGGGTAGGTACTGGTATTACTGAATATAAGGAGGTACTAGGATCGTTAAAGCATTGTATGATAGATACTATAACTAACATTCTATATCTATGAAATGTTTTTTTAATCTCGTATAAAGTTCATGTACTGGTTGGTACTGATATTCATATTATAATTATAATAATCATAAATGATAATCGGTTCAAGTTTCAAGCCCAAGTCCTGAAAAAAATGTCATTCAAGACTAAATCATATAACAAGTTGTGCATTTGAAGAATAATATTTTGAGCTCCTGAAACTGGATTGAAAAATTGAAAACCGGTGTTGAATCTCATTTTATACCACACTGCTATAAGTTTTATTTATATTCTCTATTTAAAAATTAAAATACCTATAATTCAATACAAAGAATAAGTAAGTATATGAGTATACCTATAAAAGTCTATCTATTTCTTACAAACTACCCACAAACTTGTCATTTTTATACATTTAAATACATATATAATAATTTGAAGAATCTTTTTTCAAATATAAAATAATTCACTTTTCGGGGCTGTCCATATTTCAGTTTCATCCTGTTCCAAAGTTTAAATCAACTAGTAGCAGTATTACCTAATATATGTATGTATGTACTTACATATTTTACTAAACTAGGTAGAGGTAGTCAACGTCAGTAGTTATACACATGAAGAAACTGAAGGTATGTTCAATTAAAATTAGTTGAAAAATCGTTGGGTTTTTCATAATTTTATAAGAGCGTAGGCACAAAGATTAGATTAGTACCTGCATATACTAATATAATAAATCGGTAAGATCTATTACTCGTAGGTATATATGATACATACCTATCTATATGTAGGGAATTTTAAAAAAAATTTGTGATAAGTGAATACTAGTAGTGTGGTCTGTCTGGTCTAGAATCATATGAATTAAATGACAATTTTGTTTTTATGCCCAAAGGATAAAAGAATTTTCCCTTAATTAGCCTCAAGGGCACTGATTTGAGATTTGTTTCTAAATGTTATTTTGTGAGCGATAAGATAGTATAGTGATAAGATTGAGATTTTTTGGGATTTTGAGTTTTGATATTATATTTTACCCATTAGTACTACACGTATAAGTACAAGAACAGAACTAAAGACTTTTAAGACTAAAGTAGCATTTTCTGACTTATGCTTGTATAAATATTAAATACAAACTCTTATTCTTAAAAGACTTTAAATAACGTTTATGCTTAAAAAACTACATTTTTTTGACATAAGAACAATCAAGTTCCACACATTTTATGCTGTACCTAAAGGTATTTACATATAAAAGTATGTATTTTTGCTTTTATCATACAAAGAAAATAATTTTAGTAGGATAATTGAGCTTAAATTGTAAATATCCTATCGATCAGTCAGCCGGATATGGGTTTTATAAATACATAAGTAACTTAATTCATTGCATTTCATATCTAAATTTTAAAGATTCTATTCTGACACAATAAAATTTTACTAGTATTTTAAAGATTGCAATACTTAAACTACATGGTTAGATACTATCTGTAAATACTATCTGTAAAGTTAATCCTTAAATGCGTATCATACTTTACATTTTACATAATATTTAGGCTAGGAATTGGTATTCTACTCTTGTATTTAGTAGGTCACTATATATACATATAGTTTATAAGTTTACATTTTTGGAATCTTGTGACAAAATCACTTTGAAAACATCATTCATAAGATTATACTTTTTCTAGCCTTTTCTTTGCTGAACTGCTGAATCTTAGCTTCAGCTCAAAATCAAGATCTATCTACGTATATACCTATAGTATCTACATAGTAGTCGACAATTTTCCAAAGTCATCACCGAGTTATTATGAGGATGTCAATCAATCAAACACAAATCTCTCATGTTTATGATAATTAGAAAACTATCTTGGTAAAAGTTTGTTTTATAATTTATTTATAACTTGCTTTTACAGGCAAATGTTAAGGTTAAGGGAATATCTGTACTAACTAAATTCTACTAAACCTTTTCTAAATGAATATGTTCGTTCTATCAATAGGTATGTATTATATTTATGCAGGTACCTTTTATTCTGTATAACGATAGGTGTTATTTGTACGTGCTTTTATAACAGTTTTATATCTGAGCATTCGAATGCATTTCCAGAAAATGCATTTAAACTCTAGCTAAGTTTTTGTAGGTATTCTATATTTATATTTTCATTAAAGCAATGTTACAGTATAAATATAAATACAGTTATTATTATACTATGTATATTCAGAAGGATATTAAGAAGTCTATTTTCTATTTTCATCTAAAATACTTACCTATCTGTAGTTAAAGAAAGTCATTTTCATTTTCCAAAGTCAATGAATTATTTGTTTCATTTCTAATTTATTTTTCCATTTCCATTCATGAGCTTGATGATTTATGGAAAAAGCAGATAAAAACATGTTTCAATTAACCAGCTATTTATGAGCCTTTCAAGTATTCAGAAAAGCCATTGAATCGGATACATAGTGCTTTTTTGGCATTTTGTCAAAGTACTGAGCGACATTTCGGAATTAGAAAAGGTCAATTACTGTCCTAGTTATGAATTGTTCCTTCCAACTTTTGTTGAGATTATATTTTTTTAATAAAGTCAAGCTAAATCACTGTCTACATATTTTTATAAATACTCGTACATACTACATACTACATAAATACATTGTAGTAGTATAAATAGCATAATAGGATTAAACCATTTGTTTTGTTTATATGAGAACAGATGTTTATTTTTATTTTTATCAAATGCCCTCAAACTACATTTATAGTCATAGCACTTAACTGCAGTACTCTATTACTTACATACATATATATTAAGTATACTTGAGTAATTCGTAGTATCTACAAAAGTAGGGTACTACAAAATAGTAGTAGTGTATTACAATAGTTTCTGAAATTTTGATATTGTAGAAAAATATTTGAGAATTTTTCTAAACTAACCATAAGAAGTGTGCTAAAGAATTAGAATGTACTGATACTAGAGTGCTATACTCTATCCTACTGTAAGTATTATTTAAAATTTAAACTCTTGTTCTTATTATTCTCAATGAAATATCATCAGTCTCAAAACACTGTAGAAGAACTTTTAAAGCCCGAAACCAAGCCTAAGGTCAAATCCACCCAATTTATATTTATGGTTCACGATATGGAAATGGAAGGTGTGGATTAAATTTCGAGAAATATTCAAATGTACCTGGTATTGTACATATTTTACTTTGAATACTCGTACTTACTAAATACTAGGCAGGGTACTGTACGTATTAGAGATTATAATAAAAAGTCATAATTTTGAATTAAAAGTATTATAAAATGAGAACCACTTGTTATTTTTGTTATTTTGCTGGCTGACTGGAACTGGAGAGAAGACTTGAAGACTGAAATTGAAACTTGACTTTTTGACTCATGCATGGTCTGACTATTTCAACCCAACCAAATTTTTTTTATACTCGACGACTCTACTTTTTTCCCTACAAACCTAACTAGAAGTGCCAAGTGTTTTATTTTTTTCTACTTTAATAATAAGCACATCTACATACCAATGTATTACAAAATTACTACTTCTAGTAGTGCTAACCAAGTGGTGAGACTGTATAAATAAAAGCTCATGATATGGGGAAATGGATAGCTGAAATCCGAGAACCGAGCAGATTTGAAACAATGCATGAAATCGGAGTTTTTTAAACATACTTTTAAGCTCAGACCTTCACAAAGTCAAACTCAAACTATCAATGTATTTTTACAAGTCAATATCATCAATATATCAGTATATATGTAGGTACTCGTGACTCGTACATAGTTTGAGTAAAAATATTTGTTTAAAATAATAGTTTACTCAAATTTTGAAGCTTGTTTAAAAGTTATTAGTAGAGTAGTACATAAGTAAGTACATTAGGCAAGTGTTAAATTTCTCTTTTTGCCCTTCGACTTCGAATTTTGCAGATCTTTGCCAGATAATTAAGTCAGACGCTTTTTTAAGCGAATCTGATACGAAATTTTTCACCTAGTTTTGTTTACATATATTTTATGAAACTCAACATCAAAACCCGATCCAATTCTTTGTATTCAGAGTTAGATTTAGGATAAGTTCTGCATATTTAATGTTATACATACATACGGAGTATTATGCTGATTGCTGATAAATTTAAGCTAAATTACAATCCTCTGTGGGATTACAATTTACATTTAATTTAATCCAACCAAATACTGATACAATTTATTCAGAACATAATCCTTAAACTATCAATACAAGCGTTATATCTGATTATTTATAATCTGATCTGAGATTGTGGGAAGATGAGAGAAAAAACATGGAAAGTTAAAAGGAATAAGTTTCACTTTTATAATGCCGAATTACTCGTATACTTAAAACTAATCATTTTATTAGACACCTTATGTAATATTTCAAAGTATCGAAATAGGGCGAGAAATGATTATAACTTTATTATTCATATTTTAAGATTAAAATATGACTTAATAGACTAGTTACACTATAGTACTATAATATTGTCGGGTAATTCTTTTGAACTTTTGAATTTCCCCTCAACCTTTGCCCTTTGTCATAAATTAACATATCGGGTTACTTTTAACCTTTTATCGGTTACTTTGTCCCTTTTTTTATAAATATAATCTGAAAATTATCGGAATTGAAGAATCGAGAGGTGATCACGACCGATTCTGATCCTGTTTATAAAAACCAAATCAAATTGTCAATGAACGAAGGTTATTTTGGGTAAATCATTAGTAATGTGTACATAATTCATAATATTAATGATATTTATGCAACAAGAATAAAAACCTTCAGATAAAGCTGTATTGGAAATGCCCTTGCCTAAGTCTGAATGCGAGTCTGAGGGTGATAAATGACTACTCAAATGATGAGAGAATCTGTCGATTGGAGATGAATACTTTGAAATTCTAAGGGTATGATCATGAGATAGAAGTTGTTAGTTTTTTATGCATAATTGTACACAAAGGTACTTAGATATTTCGATGATGATTAAGATAGAAAATAGCTTTTCTTTAGTATACATAGGTAAGTATTTATCACTAGTGGTTGTCTGACCAAATCCAAATTGTGTAATGGTCATCCTGCTACCCGTTAGGTTCAATAGAGAAGCTAACTAGCTATAACTACATAGTGTTCCATCAACTACTGATAAATATTTCTATTTTCTATTATTACCTACTTGTATTGAGATTGAGAGTGATAGAATGAGCTGTCTTTTCACAGATCCTTGGAAGGAGTTGAAATAAAAAAAGAGTCGGTTTCTATTATTTGAAGTGATTTTTTGGCTGGGTCTAGTTAGCCAAATGGATATTTTTGTGGAGGCGATGTGATGATTTTTTTGTTGATGAAGAAGCCAGGCCAGGTAGTATTTTACGAGTAGATACTATTATGTATAAGTAGTATATATATTAGAAGAAAGGAGATGGGAGGTGTCTTTGAAATTTGGAAGTCTTCGAGAGAGAGAGAAAAATTTAAAATTCAGATCGAGCAGGCCATATTATGTTTTAATAGGATGGATAACTACTTGTGACCACCAGTGGATCAGTTGAAGTACAATTTGATGAATTCATAATGCATTCACTTAATGCCTAATTCATATGCATATTAGAGCTGAAGATTGCTTTTTAAAAGTTTTGAATCATGGCCAAGAACGGGGAGAATTGTCAAAAGACACTGCAGCAGCAGCAGAACAACTAAATAATCAACTCAAGCATAAGAATTATTATTATTATTATTATATTTATGTCTACATACTCATACGATACATATACTTTTAGTTATCAGTATATGTAGGTAGGTACTTAAGTAATGTACCCACACTTGCCAGATAGAAAAAAGACCAGATGTAAATACCTCGGGAACACTTTGTCTCTCCATCAACGACTTATTAATATTAAAATTTATTCAAAAACATCATTTACAATCTAAATACTACGAGTACTACTAGCAATATAATTCTGGCCAACTACTTTCAACCAGTTTGCAAATATCGGCTTCGTTACACATACCATATAAAAACAAAATCTCATTTTCTATCCAATTCCTTAATTTCATATACTCGAATTCCAATCCCGATTACATTTCTATAAGTGTAAATGTACAATGGAATATAAATTTCTTCAATCTTGTAATGAACTAATTGTCCGAACAAATGAGTTATTAGATCAAGTCACATTTCTCCAGATTACCTATATAAAAACATACCTACTTACTTATACTATACTTATAAGGATAAGAGCTGACATGTTCAAAATTAAAAGATTTCCGCCTCTATTATACTCTCAACTTTTCAAGATCAAACTAATAATGCCGTGAATTAAGTTGAGATATGTAACTAATAGATAATAAAAAGTCTCGACTTTTTCTGACAAGACAACTCATTTAAAAATTTGAACATAACAAACCTAAAAAGTCTAATTACTCATTAGGAAAACTTAGCAGTTAACAAATACTTTTAGATCTAGAATATATCAGTAGTACATAGCTAAAGTAATAAATGCATTCTAGAATATTTTCATAAACAAAAAAAGCATCGAATTTCGAACTCGATTGCAATTGATTACTTTCTTTTATTTCATTTTCCCAACTTTTTTCCATTCAATTGTATCACCCTGATTTGGTATTTGAGAATATTCTTCCGATAATTACATAGCTCTTTTTCCCTTATTAATTGCCATTTGATTTATGAATCTATGAAACTGAACTATGTATACTAGTGCTAGATATCAAAGCTAGCAGCTAGCAATATACAGTAAATATCCGAATTCAAGCCCTGGGTTTATTTCAAAAATATGATACCTACCCTGGGCTTCAATTTGAGCATGGGCTTGTTTTCGAGCATGGGCTTATATTAGAAATTCTGAACTTTTAGCATCAAAAAAAATGGCATTTTTTTCAATTATGTAGGTAAAAATGTTAGATTTTGTCAAAAATTTCGATTTCATGCCCATGGGCTTATATTCGGGCATGGGCTTATTTTAGAAAAAATGTTTTTTACCCTGGGCTTCTATTCGAGCATGGGCTTGAATTCGGATACTTACTGTAAGAGAATAGATTTGAGTAGGGTACTCTGTAGTAGTGTAGATAGGTACTTAAGTAAGTAATTTTAAATCATTTAGGGGTCCTAAATCTAAAATGAATTTGTGAATCGTGATGATATTTGAGTAGTATTTGAAGGGGAAACTTTGTAATTTGCATTTCTATGTATGTGTAGTATTTTCTAATAGTAGGGAACTATACATATTGTATTAAACTCATACAAGTTTTCTAAAGTATGAGTCTAAAGCATTTTATAAGTAGATACGATATAACGTATTATTTTGCATCTACAAATGCATGCCACGGATCATTTAGACTAGACCCAAAGATAATAAAATAGTGCGAGTCTTGTTCTCACTTATATATTTAGTATTTAGCCTTAGTTTTAAAGTTAGTATTTTACATTGAAAAAACTTCAAGAACTTCATAATAATATCTTTAAAAAGAGAAACGAGTTCACAAACTCTACTGATATTACTGAGCTCTAAAGTCAAATTTTCGGCTCACAAATTTTATCTTTTAAGTTTTAAGGCTCTTTATATGCATACCTACATCCTAATATACTGTAGTACATAGTAGGAACTAACTACATGTGCACTTCAAAGCCAACAAGATATTTGAAAATAAAATAGACAGAACAAGGGTGAGGTCTTTTCGTCATTTCGATTTTCGGCAAAGAGGAAGTTTCCCCCTTCATCTTACTCATCAACTTCATCATTCATGCAATTTTTCAATAGATTTATGTACATACATGAATACTTACTATAGTAGGATATACTACTGCAGTGTCTCATACAGATATAAGCCTACTTAAATAATATGTAATCTATTGTATTTGTTATTTAGCATTAGTATAGCATTTCCTTATCACAAGTGAATTATTCTCTCAGCTTGATACTTGAGACTAAATGTCTTTTTTTATCTATCGAAAAATGTACACTGATAGCATTTGGCTTTATGACCGACTTGGCTCAAGAATCAAAAACCATTGTTTATTTCCACTTGTATAGTTCGAATATCCATTTGGAATTAATTTACCCTGAAAGTTTAAAAGTATCTGTATCTAAGTTTTGACAATCTTGCGAAAATAAATTTTTAAAGAGAAGAGAGTATAAAAGTTGAACTATGCATGCAAAATTATATTTATTTGATTTTGGTCATATGAGCTACCAACTTATTCTACTACTTATGTACATACTTATTATGTATCTGCTGATACATACATTCTTAAAAGTTAAGGCAATTCTTGAGATAAAAAATCTGGAATTCAGACAAGACTCTGCCAACTTAAAACTTACCTCATCCTGTGATAAAAACATTTTAGCAAATCTTTCAATAATACAGATAAAAAGTATTTTGTCAAATCATACATTATTTTAAAACAATCAGATAATACATATAAAGGTAAATACCTACAAGAAATACCAATGTAATATTTAAATAGTAGGTAGTACCTACTAATAGAAGTACTATTATGAATAAAAAACCTCAATTTTCAATCCTCTTATAACTTGTCCATAAATGGTATGCATCTTAATAATAAATGATAAGTATATATCGTAAGTAATATGGTATGCATATTTTTTCATATAATTATTTGACTTGAACAATTCTTTTGATTTGTTTTACCCCTTTCTATAACATTGTCATATAAATATTTGTCGAGAATAAATACATTAAGTTAAACCAATAAATAAATTCGTGGTTTTCTTTTGAGTTTGCATTACACGCTACCTACCTCCTACTAATATACTGTGTAAAGATGTGTTTGACTATGAGATCATCTTTAAATCCTATTGTAATGCTTATATAATACTTGACTATTTAGAATTTTACTCTAGAAAGGGTTAATTGTTTATGAATATGCAAAATAATATCTTGCCAAAAACTTGTTACATCTTTTCCTTGACTTGATTCTATATTGCTTTTATACTTACAAGATATTACATACTTTAGTACATTTTGAAACATTTCGAACGTGATCTCAGGTGTAATTTTATCCCAATGAACTGGATAATATCAGTATATATTTATAATATTAGATCTAGTAATAGTATCTCGTGGTGTGCCATGTTGTCTCCGAACATACATATATGGGTATATTTGAACGCACGAAGTAAAAAAAAAAAACAAGGCTATAAATATACAGAGTTCTATTTCTTAAATGCACGAATTCATATATCTCATATTTTTCTCTTTCTGGCTTATGTTTGCACAGACATTTGAACATTTAAAAAAGCTTTTCAATGCTACATGCAAGTACTAGTACATAATATGAGTTTTCTACTTACAATTTACAATTTGTATATGGAAATATAAGCATTCTTATACTGGTAGTGAATTTCGATTTGTAGTAGTAACTTGCAGGATTGAATTTCAACGATTGGGCTGAATTACGATGCATTCCTATAAAGTAATTCCTACCTAGACACTAGTCTGTAGTAGATTAATAGAAATAGCCTTCAGGTGCATCTCTCAATGAACAAATAACAAAATCATGTACTCTATTGTTCCTCATTAAAAACTTGAAAAAAAGAGGAGTGGATGTACAATATGCCTTTTATACAATACCTATATAAACTGTACAAAGTATTTACTGTTTACCTACTACATACTTTGTATTTACTCTCAAGTGATTGAAAAGTGAAAACAAACAAAAATTAAAATAAAGACTTTGGACTTTGGCATAATGCATTCATTTACCTTTTATCCCCCCTGTCCGTTCATAGTCCATACTATACTTAAATAAATACAAGATTTAAAGGTACTTAGGCAAGGTATCAATATACTTAAAATATCTTACTACATCCGTACCCTACCAATATTTACAATTCTTATGTTTAGAAATACCGAAGAGAAGAGATGGTTGAAAAATTCAGTGATTCTCTTATAAGGTGCATAGTATTGTACCCGTATAGTGTACCACTATCACTACCTAAGTAGTCAAGATTTTAGAAGTTTGTAAAGTAAGTAGATGTTCAAAGTGCTAATTGCCTTGAATTTACTTACACATTGCATTAAATAAATTATCCGATTGGCATAGTAGTAGTATATGAATACCTAGTTTGAAAAATTTCAATATTTTCATTCTACTTTGTAGTTCTACCTATGTTATATGTTATATGAATTCGGAATTTCAGAATTTCTAGCAATTATTCGTATGTATGTGTATGTATGTGTATTAGCAGTAGATTTACTAGTCATAAGTAACTAAAAATTTCTCTATATGTAGGATACTTACTAATTATTTTATAGTAGGAATATTTCAGTAATGAATTAAAAATTGAATTCACATTTTTAATAGGGTACCACTTAAAAATGGCTTTTTTTACTGGTGTAAAAAAGGCAATTAAAATTATTTTAAAAGTATTTCATCAATTTAGCATTTTTTACTCGTCGTCATCGGAATTTGGAAAAGCTGAATGACCCCACAATTCATAAAATAACAGCATAAGAAT
This sequence comes from Nanhermannia cf. coronata Gr-Ori-00579, assembly GCA_034699045.1. Taxonomy (NCBI): domain Eukaryota; kingdom Metazoa; phylum Arthropoda; class Arachnida; order Sarcoptiformes; family Nanhermanniidae; genus Nanhermannia; species Nanhermannia cf. coronata Gr-Ori-00579. The sequence continues at coordinate 3,099 of JAQIXA010001424.1, read as the reverse complement.
TTGAATTTTGAATGGTTATGTGTGTTTTAAGTGTGTACTACATAGTAAGTGTAGTTGAACACAGGCCAGGGTGTAGTGCATAGGAACTAGAAACCTAATCGTAGTGAGAAAGGAAACAGTGTCTCCATTTGAATGACACTTTTCTCTCGTTTCCTTTTTTTGTTTTAACCTGTATGTACTTATGTACAATGTAGTCTTTTTTGTTGCAGGATGATGACGATGACAGAGCAATCCTTCTATTACTCATACATACTTGATACTTGTCAGAATACCTACACTTATACTAAATGCTAAGCGTAAGAGTAATAGAAAAATCATTTAAATGATGAATTTTGACTCAACTTTTTACATAAGTTTTCTAAATACTTGTTCAAATCTCACACCACTTCTTGTCAATCCTATCCTAAATTCTATATTACATTATTTGCTGAGGTCTCTGGGCACTCGAGCCGAGCCGGGCTGCTGAGAATTTCAAACTTTTTAATTTGAAGAATAGTTTGAGTTTGAGATACTTTTTTTAGATTCAGATATTTATACTTGCACTACTAGATAATAATTGTACTTGTTCGTTAATATGGTATAAGTATTATCTATAAGTAGTAATGTTTGCCGGCTGATTTATGGCCTTCATAAGGACATAATCAAGTGAATTCGAGTGGCTTGAATTAATTTAATGCAACATTTCTTTAAGTGGGAGAAAAAAGCCGACGAAGCCCTGGAAGATCCGACTGGTCGTAAAAAAAACTATTTATACTACTACTACCAACCATATATTACCTATTACATATATATGTATTGTAGATAAATACCTAGTATGTAGTAGAAAATAAATAGTTCTGAAAGCATTTATTCAATGTATTTAAACAGAAATTTATTTCTTTTCCAAGGACTATGATATAGACGATCATATTAACTAGATAATACAGTAGGCACTTTATAGGAGTAGTTGTAGTACCCTAGTAGATAAATTGATATAAAAGGTCTCTAAAATAAATTAGAGTTGGCCAGTTTCCTTTTCCGGAAATTAAATATATTGGTAATTTTGGTAAGAGTATTCTACAGTCTACAATCTATTAGGTACTATTGTAGTTCGAGTAAAGAAAATTTTCAAGTTTGAGGGTTGGAAAAATTTATTCTCTAATCTAAAACTGAAATACTTTAGCTCATGTTAATGGAACGGATGAGTCAGAAGAGCGAGACTTGCAATAATTAAATTACCTCTACTTAATACTTACAATGTATACCTAGTAGAAATTTATTAAATGAGCACTTGAGATAAGATGAAATAGGTCAACTAGTATAAATTATGGATATTTACTTAAAGGATACTTTATTACTGTAATATGCATATATCATTTGCACTAGTTTTAAATCTCTACTAATATACTTAAGTAGTAGATAAGTGAATTTACTCCAAATTCATAACTATTGATACTTGGCTCTTATTGCACAGTGCTTAGGCTGATTTGGGTTGGGTAAAATTTGAATTGTAGAAGTGAATTAAAAATTAAAAGGAGCCGATGAATAGAAAATATTGCAAGCTCTGAAAAGGTCGGATTTGCCATCTATACCTTTAAATGCTTATATTATTATGTATGTTTCATGTTCATGATTCACGTTTACCTGAGCCTGAATTTACCAAAATCTTGTTCAATGTATTGTACCCTACTGATATACCTATGTAGTGCTACTACAAACTATATAGGTATGTAAAAGGTAATATGTTGTATGTACTCCGTATATGAAGGGGAAAATACTTTTATTTGAGAATTTTAACATTTAAAGTCCTATGGTTAGTACCCTACCTAGTTTAGTATCCAACTAGTAGGTACATAGTATGTATGATGTGCTATATTAGTATACTTATAGTCAAAGGTGAGAAATTTATATTTAGTAAGCTCTCGAAAATTCTCTGAACTCCATGAGGTTTAGTTTTTGGGTCCATAGAATTTCTACTTTAACCAAATTCTCACACGGGGTTTCAAAATATACATCTTCGTCATGATAGTAATTTGTATCGTATATGTACATAATGTAGTATATATATGTATAGATATTTAAGTACCTACTTGAATAAATTCGAAAAAGTCTAGCATAGCTATCAGCTACTGATATTATTTTTGTTTCCTCAATCCGTAGTTTTCTTTATTTTAGCTTGCTCTACACTAATTGTTAATTTTAAGTTCAAATGATTTACAAAATCTTTGCAAAATAAGGAAAAGTATGCATCTATTAACAATGAGGAAATTGTGATTTCTGAATGACTCTGTATAAATGGTAAGTATGTTCTGTATGAGCGTAGCGGATGGTGTGAAGTGAAATAAATATATTTTATGAGTCTTTCCATGGGTTGTTGTACGAGTGGGTGAGAATATTATATTCATCCGTTGAAGGATCCCAATCCTAGGCCTCGGTTGCTAGAAAAATAAAATTTTTCACAAATACTCCATATCTAATATAACTAATAGTAAATGCCTTTAAACAAAAACCGAAATTTTCAAAACTTATATAGATAATAGTATATACATGTAGAATTGGTACTAGTACTTTAGCTACGGAACAAAATGTCAGATTGAACAACTGTGTAAATTCTACTCACCTCAAAAAACAATATTTGCTGTGAAGTGAGGCTTTAAAAAAGTCCAGTACTTCAAACTTCAAGTCTTATCCTTAGAGAAGAAATTGTTTTGAGGACAATGATTCCCAAAATACTATTCTTGTATATCAAGAGTTGTTTATTTTTATAAAATATCTAATAGGATATTAATTTCACCCAGATTGTGGCTACAAATTGTTCATATTTAATAATAATATATATATGTAATAAAAGATGCCTATAAGAATAGAATGATTTTTCTAAAGTATCTACAGATTCTGTAGAGAAATGAAGAGCACATTTTTCTACCCCTATAGAGATACTATTGCCTCCTCCCTTCGTCCAATTTACTCTTAACTCCCTTTGGTTCCTTGAGGAGGTTAATTTTTTCCATATCCTTTTTACTAAAAATATAAAATATATATCTATTCGTATTCGTACATAGGTACATAGTATGTAAGTATTACAGTCTACTCATACTTATGTTTAGAATACGAGTACTA
>JAQIXA010001423.1:0-24957 GCA_034699045.1 Nanhermannia cf. coronata Gr-Ori-00579 | reverse complement strand
ATGTTTGTAAAACAATTTACTTTGTAAACTGAAATCATTTAACACTTTAATAAAGGCAATACAAATACAAATACAAAATAAAATTGGAGAAGAACAATATATAGGAACTTTACTTTTAAAATCTTGAGAGTTTATCACATACCTACTTAAAATCTTGTAGGCATTTTTATACTCAAAATATATATTTAAGTATTTCAAATCTAAAATCTATAATTGGTAAATTAAAATTTCAGACAGGTCATATACATATATAGAGAGACTTCAGGTCATCCAAAATTAGGGAATTGTCATTTAAAAAATTTAAATTATGATAAAATGTAACATTTAAGACCTATCCATGCATCATGAGATTATGCTAATCTTTAAAAAGGTTTTAAAATACTACTAACTAGTGTAAGATACTACTAACTATATATCCTATATCAGAATTCTTTTAGCTTGAAAATTGAGATTTCTAAAAGTTTTTTGAGAGTAAAATTCCTATTCTATCATGCAATGTAGGTAAGTACTTTATGCACTTTATGCCCTTTATGTATGTATTTATGACAAAAAAGTCAATTTCGCCTTTTTCTACGTCTAAATGTAAAACAATGCATATGAGTAGGTATCTGCCAAAGTGGCCAAATCATTGTAATACGAGTATTCGCAATTCTTTGAATTTTTTTTCTTACAGCCTCTAGAGTATGTATACCTACTACTTTTGCGAAAAATTCCAGAAAACAAATTTAATATGTGTTCTACTGACACAGTACTAGTAGATAGCAGTTGGAAGGTACTGACATTGTTAGAATATGATCTTACAAGTTTGTATATAAATACTTATAAACTGTACAATTACGTAATACCCGAATGGTCATACTACTAGTATAAGGTTTATTTGGTTCAATCAAAATCTCTTGCTTGCCTTCACACATTCACATAAGTGTTGAGTTCAAATTTTAAGAATTCATGCAACTTTTCTAACGATTTCAAACTCCACTTATTTTATGTTTATACTATAGTATATGTGTAGGGTATGTACCCTACCAGAAAAACTCGATATCAAGTAGTCGATAGTCGATAGCTTACTGGGTTTAAAAGCTTAGAAAACTTGAGCAAGTAAACCTTTCATTTTCATTCAAAAAAAGAAATTTCGAAATTTGAACTTTCTCAAAAAATTCATATTTTCTGGTCTGTTTTTGGTCAAACTACACAGGGAAAAGGTCAAAATTTTGACCAAAAATGCCGATTGTGAGAGAGGTAAATATTCTATTGATCAAAAGAATGTCAATTTAGATCATAATAAGGTCAAAATCTGAAGTCCTTGACATTTTGATTCAAAGCATTTCAACTTTCAACTTGAGATTCTGAAGAAGAACCTACTCAAAAATGGAAACTTTTTTCATATTTTTATACAAAATTCTTGTATCTTTACTCGAAATGTTATAGACTAGTAGTAGCTGCTTGAAAGTACGTTTATTCCGATTGTTTTAAGTCTACTATAGAGTAGGGTATACTATTTAAGCTTATTATCAATCGAATTTTGATTTTAACTCGAAATTGAGGGATAATGATGATGATGATGGTGAAAGAAAGGCAACTTTCTACAAAATTACAAAATTGCAAATTTGAAATGAGAATTGGCTGAATTTCGAATAAAATGTAAGCCATGAACTTGAACAAAATTAGCAGGATTTTCTCATATGTGTATGTGAAGCATGAACTAGAAAACTAGATTTTCGTATCCTACTCGTATAAATGAATGTAATGTTACTACTGTACCCAATTTAAACACTATATAGGGTACTTTGATATACTGAGAAAGGTTTAAGACATAAAAAAGTACTGGTAGAAATTACCTACCTACTGATATATTAAATTATACGAGTTACCCTACGAGAAGGGGAAATTGGATTTTGATTAGACTTTCATTTAATGGAGAAAATGCCTACCGTTTTTTATACCTTTACTTATAAGGAAACCTAACTAGAAAGAAAGTCCCATCAGAAAAGCTCAAATTTTGGCAAAATTTTAATAAAATTTGAAAAAAAGACTAAAATATGTCTAGAATAAGGTTCAAAAAACCCCAAAAATTGTCAAAAGAACCCTGAGAAATGGAATAGTATTCAATAAATACTACTTTTAAGCTTTGAAAATGCTTTTTTATCAAAAAAATGTCCAATTTTATGCTTAAAAAAGGTCTTTTTGATAATTTGATTGGTTGGAAATTGTATCTACCTACATTTTAATGGGATTTTTAATGCAATTTTTGACTTAATTTGCATGTTTATTAGCAGAGTATATAATAAAAATTAATCCAATTCTAAGGGTAAATCAACCAAAGTATCCCTTTTCTTAAACTCTGCCATTTTTAAAAAATTGAGGTAAGCAAATATTAGTTCTAAACTAATAAAAATAAATTTAATATAAACAGTCATTTCCCTACTTAAACTTAAATTGGACATTTTATACTTATCCCTGATAGGTTATTTTCCCTTAAATTAAAACGAGCTAAAAAGTGCTATATTTGTTTATATATGTACATATTCTAGATATAGATTAGAAAATATTGACCTTAAAATATTTTGTATTTATTCAGTTCTAGAATCAGAAAGAAAGTTTGTATTATCCAACCTATCTAAATCAAAAATAAACCAAAATTGAATTTATGGAAATTTTTCATAAATTTTTTTATCGATTTGTTTTTAAACTTTTAAGTTCTTTATTTTAGGTAAATATTTCAAGATATAGCCTTATGAATAAAAATGAATTACACTTTAAATATGGTACTATGTATTGGTAATTGGTACCTACTAATTAGCTTTTTTTATGTAGTAGGTACAGCTAGTTATTTCTCACTAGCATTTTTGCTATGGGCTTTGAGACTTTTGGATTTCCCCACTTTACTGTCATCCCTTCCAGTTGAATGTTTTTTACTTTTTTTGCTCATAGCTAGAGTACGATTCTTCATCATCATCCTTTTTTTTCTTGATACATTTCTTGTACTAAATTATAATATAACTAGTAATTAAGGCCCAAAATTCTTTTGGGCTGTTAATTTGACCTTAAAAAGGTCAAAAATTAGAAAAATAACAAAAAAAAACACAAAAAAGTGTAAAAATAATTTGAGTCGAGCAGGGGATTCGAACCCGCATCGCCCGCGTCAACAGAAATAACATAGTAGTTAATGCAGCGCCTTAACCATGGCACCAATCAAGCGAAGTAGTGAAAGGAAAAAAAAAGAAGTATAAGTACTACCTTAGAAATAGAAAAGAGAAAGGGAATTTTTTTAAGTAGGTAAATGTAAAATTCTGAGCGTGATACTCATAGATTCTGTTCATTCATAAAGTAGGGATGATGATGATGATGATGATGATATTAGAATGATCATTAGAAAGGGTATTCTACATAGCAGGATAAATGTCAATAAAATATGAACTGGACCAGACTGTATTTGAATTTTGTCTAGATCCTTTGAGTTTTCTGTCATGGTCCATATGGTCATGACTTGTTGAATCTAGTCTAGTCTCAATTACTCATATTTATGAACTAAATGACTTGATGTGTTTACTCGAAAAGTCCAATATTTTGTGACTCAATGAACATACCCAGTATTCTGTACAGTAGTATAGGGAAATGTCAATGCTTATAATACTTATGAATATCGAATTGCGCTTCTGCTTGCACAATAACTTTAAAAGTGTATTAAATAATTCGAGTATGGATCTGGGTGATGTAAGTAGGTAGGTAGGTATGGGTATAAATAATAAATAAAATGGTAAATAGGTTTGGTTTGGGACTGAGGGGTTGACCTTAGGTTGGTCTGAATTAGAAGGAAGTGTTTTGTAGAGATCCGAAAAGCGTGTGCTAGCGTCCTTGTTCAATTCAATGGCCATGAATTCAGTGCTGACCTAGAAAAAATTTCAGTCCTGACCTTCAGACGACTGAAATCGGAACAAGTGAGCTCAGCTCAGTCTATTTTATACCATACTACTCCGTAAGACTCGGTACTCGAAATAAAATAACTAGACTTTGTCTACTTACTTACTTATTATAAGTATAATAAGAGACATTTAAACAAACTTACTCATTGAAACCCCCACACTATAAACTTTACAGACAGACCACGAGACTTCATATACCAATATTTACATACCAATAATACTGATACCGATACCTACTACAACTACAGTCAGTACAAGTAACTCAATACTTTGCTCAAAAAAGCTCAAAATAACACATTTTTCGATCATTTTCAAAAGAATCTCAAAATAATTTAAAATACCTAGTACTAGTTATAAATACCTACTTAAGATTAGTTGTAGTTATTGAATATAAGAAAAAAGTAAGTAGGGTATCATAATTCAGGCTGGACCGTTTTGAAAAATTTTCAAAATTTTTGACTTTGACTTTGAGTCAAAGTCTAATGGTAAGTATAGTAGGGTTACTGGACTTCTAAATTATTTCATTTTAGAAAGATTTCAAGCCTGAATTTTCTTTAAAAATCATCAAAATTAGAAGAATTTTAGAAGCTTTAGATTGCGACTTGCAAATCTTGAAGCTTTTTAAGCTTTGAAAATACATCGATAAATAGGTTCAAAAATTCTCGGGTCGAAATATCGCTGTTAAAGTAAGAAAGTACATATTCAAAACCTCGCAATCAGCTCTGAAAACCTAAATATGGTACCTTTATTTTCCCTAAATATAGTACCTTTACTTGAGCTTAAGTTCGATCAGAACTATTAGTTTAATAGTTAAAGTGGAATTCAGTCAGACATGTGAGTCGAGTACCGAGGTTAGGGCTGACGTAACTTGTGTATATTCCTAGAAATATTTTAGAAGAGTCAAAAATGAAAATCCAACAAGTTATTTTCATAAAACTGAGAATTCAGGATGAGCCATTTACGATACGATATTATAGGTAAATCTATCTAACCTAACCTACCTAGTACCTGTACCTATATGCAAATGATGTAGTAGATGATCAATGAGAATACTATGTAGTAATGTATTTAATTTTACGAGGCGTGTGTAAGTGTGTAGTCATTGCACAACGACCTTGATCTTGAGCTTGAAATTCAAACGTCTGCTATTTAGCATAATAGTAATATACCTTGTATACTAACTATTATATTAGTAGTTAGCATACCTATACTTATAATAGGATAAATGTACAAGTTATACGATTACCTATATGTATTTGAAAGGATACACCTTGGCTCTTTTTTCGCAAATTAATTGACATTGAATTTTATAATCTATTGTACATATTGCAAATTCTAAAGGTCTGCGAAATCTGGTCGAAGGTTTTTTCCATGACCCTCAATAGATAATGGTGTATGTATATTCACTATGTGCAAATTTATTTACAAGTTGCAAATTAGCTGAAGGATTACCAACTAATCTATACCTAGAATAGTATAAGCCTATGCATACTCATACAAGTAAAGTACAAGTAGCCGGAAATATATAGGCTTTTGATAAGGTACTTTTTCATACAAAACTTATTCATTCAAATTCAAAGTTAAAAGTTAAATGCAAATATTTACTTTGTATTCAGTTTAGAATATGTATGCAAAATTGATACAGGGTTATTATTGATATGGTTGTGCGAATTTGAATGATGGAATATCCCTGAAATAAATATTGGCATACTTTTTCATACGACTGACCTTGCGATTGAACTTGAAGTTATGAAAACTTGGACATGGTCATAAGACAATTGTAAAGTAGGCCTCGATCGACTCAAATGGCCCATTTGTCCATAGTTTTAAGCTTTGAGAAACCTATCCCCCTATTTTTATCCCAATTAACCATCTCATTTAAATTATTTATATATTTATCCCCCTTCCTCACCCTTTATGAAAAATAAATTTTGCCCGAAATAAACCTTCAAATATATTTATACTTCGTACTTATGCATATAGTATATTCGATTTCAATTTTAATGCACATTACTTTTTAATAGTTTAAATTAAATTGAGAGGTTTCTCTTTATTAACTCGATTTAAATGTAAATGTAAATGTAAACATATCAAGTTAAAAGTTATTAAATATTCAGAACTTATTGATTTTCCATTTGAATATATGTAATAAAAAGTACAAAAAAACTTCCAAAAATACATAGGTAATATACATAATATAAACAAACTTTCACGTTATATGACCTATTCGTAACCAGTAACAAGTTCTGAAAAACCAAATATTGGCCTTATTTTGCATGTAAAAATTGAGAGAATATTTTACTTTCAGATTCAGAACTAACGCATTTGAAAAAATAAATAATTTATAAATTACCTAATAAGTAATTATTAAATATTTTAATGACTGAATGCCTAATATTGAGAAATTAAGATAACGAAAAAATTGGTAAAAATATTAGGAATACTTAGGAATTTCTTTTTACGATTAGATTTACAGGGTTAAACTTACAAAAAAATTATTATTGGTAAGGTCTTGTCCTCGAGATTCTCGTTTCATTAGTATCAGATTTGGTAGTACATCTTGGAAAATCTTCAAGCACCGAAGAAACACTTAATTTTGTAATAAACTCGAAAATATACATTTGTATTTTAATTTCAGTTGGGTCGTTTGTCAAATAGAATCCAGGAATACCTGTAAATTAATATTATGTAGGTAATTAATTTTGCCTCAGTTATTTCCATATTCATTTGTAAAGAAATAAGGTAAAAGTATTAAAGTACCAGCTTTTTCCATCATGATCTGTTGCTCGCTAACTAGAAAAAATAAGTTACAAAAAATTAGGAAAATCTGGATAAAATCTAAATCTAATATTAGGTCACATCACATCAATTGTTTTGTTGGATACCTTTTTGGTCCATTACGTTCACTATAGATGTGTCATACTCTCTCAAGTCAGTCTTATGCTTTAAAGCGAGAGACTTCAATTCCTTCTCGAGTATTTTCGGTTTTAATTTCCTCTCTCGGACTTTGTGTCTTTCCACTAAAAAAACAATGCTTAATTTAAATAATGATTAAAGCTATTATTGTATGTACCTAGACCTAGGTACTTACGATTGTTTCTGATTTGTAAAGTATAAAGGCCTGCCTTGTCTTAAGGATTGTATTGTATTTGAGTTAATTGAAAGGTTAACTTACTCCTCTGTTTCTCAACTAATTTAAGCCGCTCTTGATAAATTTGTTTTTCAGTCACATCTTGCAATTCTTTTAGACCCTTTACGATCTCGAATATGGTTTCATTCAGTAAGTTATTGGCTAAAGCTGAGAGAAAATCCATTGACAGTCTTTGCTGATATTTCCTAAAAAACAGAATCGGAAGAAATCAGTCAGAATTTAATGAAAATAGAACCCTTAAAAAATGTGTCTTGGACTAACAAGGTCAGGTCCAGGTGGTCAATGTACCAACAATTGACCTCCTGGTTCTGTTCTCTCCTGACTGAACATCATTTAGAGCGTTTTTATTAAAATAAAAAGGCTTTCTTTTCTGCCTGCCTGTACGTACTCGGATCCGAAAATTCTGACAAAAAAACTTTACTCTATTTAATTTAGAAATTAGAACTTACGATGGCAATGCCTGGGCCAAATTCGTCAACTTGTCCAGAATAGCATAGAGACGTGCCTGTTTTTCTTGACCATCAGTTGTGGGCTCCATTCCGTTCGAAAAAATCGATTTGGATTTGGATCGAAGCCGAAATTCCAAAATTCGAAACTGAAATTATTAACCTAAAAACTAAAAAAAACCAATCTACAAAATAAATCAACAATTACCTAATTAGATTAGTCTAAACCATTTAAGTAAATACATATATGTATACATACCTGTAAATTGTAGAATTGAGGCCAGAATTTGGTTTCTCAGAGCTGAAAACTGAAAAGTAAAATTTTAAAATCTAAAAAAATTTCATTTTCAATTTTCAAACAAAAATTCATTTTTAAAAAACCTTATTCGCTCATTTTCCTCACATTTTAGAACTTGTAAAAAGTGATTCATAAAAAAAGTAAACAAATATAAAATCTCTGCTCTAAATCTCATCAAAAAAAGGTCATTTAAATTTAAATAGATTTTAATTGAGATTATGGGATTTAATCATAATTATAATTATATAAGTTAAGTGCTCGGACAATATTGTGTAATCGTACATCTGTTTTTTAAATTGATATTTTTATCCTATGCCTATTCCTATTCCTATATTATGTTAAATTTGTTAAGTTCACATTTTTAAGATTTAAGATTTTATGGATTAGTAATTATAGTTAAGATAAGATATCAAAATTATGTTGACCTCAACCTCATCTCATCGTAATTTTCTATTTTGCATCAACTTTTTGATTACTATATGGCAATTACAGCCAAATGGGTAAGATTTTGACATTTTTTAAGATATTTAAGTATTTTAATCACCTAGTAAAAGAGTAGAGTAATTATGTAATGTGTATGATTTTTTTTTGTTTTTGCAGAGTTGAAGGGGTTCCAGAGACCCAGAGTAAATTACTCAAATTGTCATTGAATTCTGTATCACCCTCAGTGGACCAAACTATTGAGACGATCATCACACCCTCGGATACCTGTAAATTAATAGTTAATAATTTTGGATCAGCCATTTCCAATTTTACACTGTGTTCTATTAGAAATTCAAGACCTATTCATTTGTAAGTACTTAAGACTTAAGTATCTACTATGTATATAAAATTTATAATTTATAGTGCCTACTGGAGCTCTAGGACTTTGTCTGAACAGTCATGGACATAATAATAATTTTTAATGATATTTATTTGTGGATTTTTAGGTGCCAATGGTGTATTCACACTTATTTGAGGGTTCTGGAAACTCATCAACTTTATACTGGTTCGTATATTTGTTTGAAATTTTAATTTCTTGCTAATTAAATTCTTATATTTTGTATACTTGTAATTACAGCAACAATAGATGAGAAGGGGAACCCCTGTAAGGATTATTTTACCAATTTGGATAGGATAGAAATCGTCTCAGCTGCCTTTGAGTATGTTCAGAACCTGTGGAAGAAAGGAAATTGTGATAGTACGTTCCTAAAATTTTAAAATATTTGTTTATGCCTAGCCTAATAACTAATATTGAGAAATTAAGTTTTAATTGGTTTTAATTAAGTTAAATGGTTTTAATTATGATCTTAGATTGCTTTGAACGTCATGAAAATGGATCTATTATGGCAAGAGCGACTGAAAACACAGTATATTTTGAATTCCTTTACTTTGAAACAAAGGTGTGCTTCAACGCATTCTTAAACAGCAATGAAACTTGTATTCAGTGCAAATCTAATTATACCAAATTAAATGATTTTTATCTAAAAATATCTGGACAAAGTACGAATTTATGCATGGACATTGTTGGTAAGAAAAGATTCAGCAAACTACTTGTTTTTAATTACTAATTAGAGATACCTAACCTATCTACATTTTTTTTGTTTTTTAGATACGATGAACACTACGAGAGAAGTTTGGTCCAACTTATTCCATTGTATACCAGGTAACTTTTCAATAACAATTAGCTAATTGCAAAAGTACCACATTTCGAGCATTTTACTCGTATTCGTATTATTTCTGACAAAAACTGGAACCCTAACCCTACTATATCTATTTAAAATATCAATTAGAAATTAGAACTTACGATGGCAATGCCTGTGCCAAATTCGTCAACTTGTCCAGAATAGCATAGAGACGTGCCTGGACCTCTTGGCCATCAGTTGTAGACTCCATTCGAAATTCCAAACGAAACAGACTGAAAAATTATCTAAAAACTAAAAAATAATATCTAGATCAGCAATTAATTAGCCTAAATTCCTTTAATTCAGCTATGAAAAACCTCACATTTACAATTAAATACATTATACATACCTGTAAGTAGAATTGAGGCCAGAATTTGGTTTCTCAGAGCTAGAGCTGAACCGTACGTACAAATTACAACCTTATTCGCTCATTTGCCTCACATTTTAGAACTTGTAAAAAGTGATTCATAAAAAAAGTAAACAAAACAAATCACTTGCACCTCCGCTAGTAGATGCGGCAAAAACTTCTGCTAATCTCCTTTGCGACAGAACTTTTGCCTGATAGAGAAAGAATACCATTTTAATTTTATTAGTGTTTGTTTTTAATAACCAAAATTTTAAAATTAATCGTATATAGTACCTCTTTTTTGTTCGCTAATAAAAATGCTAGTAGATAGAAAATAACTGAAATTTGGAATGAATCATTGGGAACATTCAAAATTCAGTTCTTTTATGTGGGTTCTCTCATGTTGTTTGAGTAGCCTTTTTTGATTAAATTTCATGTGGCATTGGGAACATTCAAAATTGGGATCTTTTATATGGGTTTTCTCATGTTGTTTGAGTATAACTTTTTGTTTAAATTTCTTGTGGCATTGTTCACATTCAAAATTCAGTTCTTTTATATGGGTTTTCTCATGGATTTTAAGGTACATTTTGTTCTTGAATTTTTTGTGGCATTGTTCACATTCAAAATTCAGTTCTTTTATGTGGGTTCTCTCATGTTGTTTGAGTAGGCTTTTTTGTTTAAATTTCTTGTGGCATTGGGAACATTCAAAATTGGGATCTTTAAGTTTCCGGCGAGTGGCATTATGATTCGAGTCAAGCTCGATCTGTTTTACAACAGATCTTACTTGAATTTTGTTGTTAATTTTGCCTTCAACAATTTCATTACCATCACGAGTAGATCTTTTTGATTTAATATCAGAATCAAAGAGTTTGGATCGTCTTCTTTTGGCTTTAATCATATTACCTATTTTTTCTATACTTCTTTTTTGGCCCATTCTGATCATCTATTGAAAAAAAATCATATAATTACATATCTTATTTAATCAGGACTCTGATGATTCTGACGATTCACTTCTTAATTCGCCAACGACTTCATTTCAAGTGCTCAAATTAACCAATAGTTCCAGTTGTTCTAAGCAGGTAGCCAAAAATAATCGTATTTAAATTAATAATAAAGTTCAAATTCAAAACCCTACCTACCTACTATTAAATTTTTTTTCAATTTTAAAGGCATTGATGGAAACAGACGATGCTCTGATCGACGAGGAGCTCGCATCGCGTATTGGAGGAATTTACATGTAAGTTACATAAAATCACATTTTTTTAGATTTTGTTCATGATTATGATTATGATAATATTTTGTTTTCGTTTATAGAATGTCAACTCAAGCAGAAATGATGTACATTTAAAAAGTATGGTAATGAAAAGAAAACCCAAAAAAATCTAATCAAAACTTTTTTAAAATATACATAAATATACCTATTACCTACATCCTAATCCTACATAATATTTTTAATACTTAATATAACCAATTTAACTAATAAGCGTTAAAACAATTCTTCTAACTAAAGTAACTTACTAAAAACTATTTACGAGTGTATAATGTAAATGTAATAAGTACTCCACTCTCAATTTCTTTTACCTGCTCCAATACCATTCTCAATTACTAATTACTGTGTATAATATGTAAGTATTTAGCTATTTAAATTTTTTAAAAGCTTGTAGAAACAAGTAGGGTACTATAAATTATTTAACCATTAACTATTTATGTAACTTCAAATTTCAAGTTCTATAACAGATTATGTTCACAGTACCTATTACCTAAATAGATAATTGTACTCTAACTAACTATCTACAGCTAAACTTTGTATTTTATTTTTAATTTCTCAATGAATTTTGCATTTATTTTTATTTTTTATTACACACAGTAGGTAGTAGGACCCATACCGATCGAATCCCTATCCCTATCTAATCGTATCGTAATCTACTTTTCTAGATTACCTATATTTTTATATTTGTCTTTTCGCACTCATCTAACAACTCGTTCCCTTTTTTGTATAATTATTTGTAAAAATTATTTTTACTAACATTTAATTAACTGTAGTTTGTAGTAGTATAGTTTATATACATTATTATAATATTCAGAAAATAATAAAATTTCACGTTAAACTCGCATAAAAACACCTTCATATAGTAATTTGAAAGTTACCTATTCAAAGTAAATGATTTATTTAATATTTAATAGCGTTAGTAGTTAGCACCCAACAGATATTTTTACATAATATTTTATTACCTATATAGGTAGATATTTTAATTTTAAATCGTATTTTTGATGTGTAGGGAAGGATCCGATTCATTCTTGATAGTAGTTAGTAAATATTAGTATTTTAATAAATTATCTTGAAATATAGATAATATATGGCTACTTTTAAATATTATACTGATACGAATAGACTAGCAAAGAGATTTTCCCTTTAAGTTTTTAACAATTAGAATTAGAACAATTAAACTTAAATTATAAATTCTATCCCCATTATAATTAGAACATAAGGACTTTCTCTTATAAGATAAGGTTTTAAAAGGTTCAGATTTGGAATGGAAAATAGCATAATAACTTTTTAAAGAAACTAGGTAATTCATATCTAGGTACTTTAATTCAGCAATGAGAAAGAGAAACCCAAATTTAGAATCAATTTTTAAAGTAAAGAGTGTCCACAACTGGGTCTGTGTCTATAGCTAAATTAAATGCTTGAACAAGTTTAACAATTTTAAACCAAATAAGCTTGAATTTCAGAAAGATCACAAAAATATTCTTTCCAAATAGAAAGAATTCTGTATTTTATATTATCTACCTACCCTACCTTTTAAACCTACCTACTACTTGGACTTGGATGAAAACTAAAATTAAAATTGTCCAAGTTTTAGATCGTAAATTACCTAAATAATACACCTAAATTATTTTGGTAATTAATAAATTAATTAATTAAACTTGCCTTTAAAAATATACCTAATTAATATTTGTATTTGATTCGATTTAAGAGTATAGTAATTAAAATCTGATTAACTCCAAAATAACTAAATATGAGCAAAATTAAAATTTTTAAAAATATTTTAAATACCTACCTAAGTTCTTATATTTTACTAATTGCTAGCAACTAAGTATTCTTTTACTAATCTAAGCAATAAAATAATGGACGGGGCATTATCCTTATATAACTATTATGCATCTTAGGTACCTAATTAATAATTACCTTACAGAAATTAGACTAAAAACTTATCATAAATTCGTTTTGAATAAAAAAATTGGGTTTAAAATATTATCTCTACACCAAATATCTAGCCTAACCTGACAAGATTACAATAACACCTAATAATGCTAATGAACTTTAACAATCTCAATAATATAAATCAGTACTATCTTAAATCTTATTTATCCTTATCATTGGTAAATTATCTCGATTAGGAAATATGTACCTATAAATCTTAAAACCAAAGTGTTTGATTATTGGTTTGTTAGTTTAGTTTTTCTGTATTCGTAGGATGCAAGTTTACTAATTGTTATTCAAATTAGAAATAGAATTAGAGATAGAATTAGATCGACTCGCACCATTTTCAACAATCGATGTCAATGATAAATTATTTAATGATGGCGGAGGTGTTGAACAATAGTTTGGAATTGCGATTGGTGAACAAATTGAAAATGCTGGGCCAACTCGACTAAAGTACTTTTTCAAGACGGCTTTTAATTCGGCTTTCAAGTCCAAAGTGATCATTTCACAGAGATACGGAAAGTAATGTGTTGTATGTGTTTTGAACTAGAAAAATTAAATCAAATTATTACAAGGACTATTGATAAATATTAATTATTAAATTTTACTTGATCTTCAGGAAGTTTTAAAACTTTGGTAAGGCATAATAAAAGAAGATTTGTCCAAGTATCTCGATCTAATAATATCCATAAAATTGTAAATTATTGAAATAAAGATTAAGAATGCCAAAATAAACTTACGTGCATTCGATGGAAGTTGTAAAAAATACTCTAAAGCTCCTTTACAAGTACTAATTAATCTTCTTTCAATTTCATCATATGAATCCAATCTTAATTCGTCCAAATACATGCGAAATAAAATTCTTAAAGAAGTTGCCACTGAATTAGTTTCCTGATGTATCAAGTTTGGTTTCGATTGTCCTTTAAACCCTGCTTTCCACAATTTATTTCTTTGCTCATTGTCCATATTGAATGACTTTGCAAAACTATGAGCCCCAGCCAAAGAATCCAATAATACAAATAAATTCTCACTTTTTAAATATGGATACATTCCTTGCTCTTCTTTTT
Source organism: Nanhermannia cf. coronata Gr-Ori-00579 (assembly GCA_034699045.1). Classification (NCBI taxonomy): domain Eukaryota; kingdom Metazoa; phylum Arthropoda; class Arachnida; order Sarcoptiformes; family Nanhermanniidae; genus Nanhermannia; species Nanhermannia cf. coronata Gr-Ori-00579. The sequence goes on along the minus strand of JAQIXA010001423.1, from coordinate 10,854 downwards.
GCTGTTGATTAAAGTCTGATACTTTTTCACCTTCAGCCTATAAAATAGTCAAGTCAAAAAATTATATTCATTTATAAAATGCAGTACTTTATCAAAGACTTACTTGAGCTTGGGCTAAATTTTCAGCATCTTCTTCTAAAGATAATAATTTAAAAAACGATATTAAATTGACAAGTTCATATAATACCTAGGTATTGTACTTACTTCTTGAAGTTGAAGGGAAGAATATAATATTGTCAACAGTTTGTATTAGCTCTATTTGGACAACGCATTTTATCAACATTTTCCCAAATATTTTTTCATTGTCCTAATTTAAAACGAAAGAAGATAATTATTTATAGGTATACTAATAAGTTCTAACATTTACTAAACCAAAAACTAATATAAAGTCTAATACTAAATCTAAACTAATTCAAATAGAGATAAAAGTTATAATTTTAGGTCACTAAAACTATAAAGTTAGTAAAAGCTTTTTAAAGCATTGACATACAGTTAGAAGCGAAGATAGGTCCACAGAAATACTGCTACTCGACAATTTTCTACTTCGATCGCAAATTATTATATCAAGGAATTCATTATTGCTATTATTATTTACAATATTAAGTTCATATTCCTAAACATTTCATGATACAATAAAGAAAAAGTCAGACAAGTAGAGTAGGTAGAAGAGATAAATTAATGCACGATAAAAGATCAGATCAGAGAAGTTTAAATAGAATGAGGGTAAGCCAAAGGACAAGCATGAAAATAATAAAAATCACACAAACACAAACATGTTATTAATTTTACTAAAAAAAATATATGAATATTAATCTTACCAGATCAGAATCATTTTTTCCAGGATTCCATGATAGTAATGAATCAGGTTGAGAAGCTATAAAAATATCTTTAAGAAAATTACAGGTTGAATTCCAAGCGGTGGGCGAAAATTTTGATCCACTTGATATTACTAAATGTTCAAAGCAATGTGTGGCTGATCGAGATAATTGTTCGTGTTCTGAAATAAAAGTAATAACCAATATTTTAATCAATTATTTAATCAATAATAATGAAACAAGCTTCATAAGGTTTTTTTGTATTTATACTTACCTTGTCTAGAAATGCACCAATGTAATTGTATAAATAAATCATCCATAATAAGTGGACCTAAAACACCAAAATTAAGTACTATCGATGAGAAAAACTCAGCTGATTTCGAAACTTACCAAGAACTTCATAATATTGTGTAAATACATCAACAATAGCAAATAAGGCGTGATTACAGGTTGTAGTCATCCATTCTTGTTTCTAATTAAGACAATTATTAATTGTTTAACTAAATATAAAGAATAAAGGATCGTAAAGTAGTTTTACCTCTTGTTTCTAAATAAGAAAAATATTATAATTATTAGGGTACTATTACAATTACTCACAAAAATATAAAAAAATTACTTGTTCTGGAAATTTCATATTATCAAAAATACGGAATAGGATTTGAAATAAATCTTTCCACCAATCTGTAATAGTAATAAAATAAAAATAGTCAAAATAACACTTATTAGTTTAGTACTTAGGAATTAAATTATAATTTCACATTTAACTTACGTGGTTGAAATGATTCTCCATAAGTTTTAATTATTTCAAACATTACAGTTAATGCTCTAGTTCTAACATCTAATTTGCAACGATTCACAACACACGAGAGTTCGAAAAGTATTGGAAACCAGCCTCGGACCCATATTCTATCTTCTTCAGCAACAGTAATCTCGTCCATACCATGTTCAACTAGGAGCTAACGAAAAAATTCCAATTTAGAGTTTTTAAAATATAATTTAAAAAATAAACGGTTTATCAATATATTACCTGTGGTCGCTCATGAACATATTTTGCACAGTGACGAATTAGACGGATAGCTATTTTAAAAAGAGATTTAATTAGATTACAATTGCAATTTTATTTGAATTACAAGTTTCAATTACCTTCCATGCTTATGTCAGGAAATTCTGTCAAATTATAATCAAGTAAAAATTTAGTTAAGTCAAAATTAAAGCTAATAAACTTTATATATGTATTATTTAAAAAAGATACTTACGTATATTGCATGCAAATTCAGATAAGGATTTTACAGCATCTTGAAAGGAATCCACTAATGTAATTTCACTTTTCTCGTATAAATCTCCAATAATCTTTTTCGATGTTTGAAAAGCGATATCAACAATATTTTCATCTACATCCGAAGCGGCTATGTGAAATACACTGAAAATATTTTTCCATCCAGATCGTATTTTTGTTGATTGTGAATTGACCATTTGAGCTGAAATAATAAATTAAGGATTTTATTGAAACAACTTGACTTGACGTTACATAAAAAATTAAGCTTTTTATTCTTACCTATGCATCTTACAACCATATCTCTAATTCCATGAGATGGATTTTTCTTCATAATATGTTCGAATGGACGGAGAAAATCCTTTTCTAAAAGTTAAAAGTCAAAAAATATGAATATGAATATAATTTTTACGAAATAGGTAAACATTTTTAATATAATCAATAATCTTTACTTACGGAAACGAAAGTTGGCAAATTCACCCTTTTCGATGAATTTCATAGAAAGTTGGCGTAATGAATCGATTGCAAAGCAAGCTGAAAATAATTAAAGAAAGCAAACATATATTATACACTATTAAAAAAATTTAAATATAATTTACTAACCTATTTCTTCATTAACAAAACACCCAACTCGATTAAAATGGTCACCAAGAACTTCCCAAATTCTTGACCATTGTAAACGGATTCGACCCATATTGTAGTATGATATTTCAACAATTTTTTGCAAACTAAACATTCGTGGATGATTAGTATTTGCCAGTTCATCCAAAGATATTTGGCAAAGAGCTTTAACAAAATCAACGATTCCATCACCATCCAAACGAGTAGAGCCAGTAAATATTCTATCAACAGCAACAACAACAGATTGCGAACTTGTTTCACCAATTGATTCTTTGACACTCGCTAAAAATAAAAAAAAATGTTAATGTCAATATAAAAGTTGAATACAGATTAGTTATAATAATTCATTCATCATGAAACTTACGATCTAAGGAATTGAAGTTAAGTGCCATAGGATCATTTGAAGATTCAACGTGCATTAGAGCAGCCCAAGTTAAATTAGTTTTAGAACTATCTCGCGAAGTTCTTGTACTTGCCAGTTGGGCTAGTTCTAATTGTGAAATACACTTTAAAATTTCAAGCCTGTAAAATAATATATAATCAGATTATTATAAACAACTTTTAACATCTCATACTATCACTCTTACCATGAACTTCCTAAATAATTTCCCTCAGTTTGACCTGGCAAAAATAAATTATAAAATTAACTACGATTCAAATCCTTTATAATAAAATAATACTTACCGACAGTAATTAATGTTTTAATTGTATTAATATTTTTGGCTTTCATCTCGGTCAATGGACAATTGCTCGCAGTTAATAAAGTAAACCTTGCCAAGGCTAAAAATTAAAAAATTAAGCATAATGAATAATGATAATGTATTAAATTTATTTCATATTATTCATTTCATAAAAAATCAATTTACCTTGAACATAGGCGTCTCTTTCGAGCTAATAAAATTAAATGCATACAAAATTAATTAAAAATTAATTTTTTTTACTAAAATGAATTTGTTTACCTTCATATGAAAAATGCAAGCTATGTGTATGCTCTGAAATATTTAAAGAATAAACATTAAAACTTTGAATCTGCTCGAATATTTTTTAAATAAAATTTTAATCCTTACACAGCGCATTCCTTCAAGACACAAATTAGATATTTCCATATCATCACAATCTTGAAGTCCAACACTGAAAGCTATATAAATACAAGACTTTAATATTGAAACTTCCCATTTATCTATAATTATAACTAACCGGCTAAAAATGGAGTCCACGCCAATTTAAACATCGGTTTAACATGTTCTAAATGTTTTGCTAAAGTAAAAAGTGATTGTGCATGACTAACAGATTCCATTAAACTTTTCGCTGTTGCAGCAAGCTCTTCTAATTCCTAAAAAAAAGATAGAATATATTAGTAAAACGATTATGATGTGAATACTTGAAAAATTAACCATATTCCACAAAAGTCTTCTCTTTTTGTCATTAGCTAGACCAGCTACAAAAAAGAAAAATGATTATATACATACCTAACAATTTAATTTAGATTGAAATAACTTAATTGATTAAATTTATTACCTTGTTTTGATAATTTCGACAATCCTTTCATTTTGATTTCATTGCCAGCAATCTGATCATAGATTTGTGACAAATACTCTTCTGGAAGGTCTTTTGAATCATTTATTCCTCTATTCATTTTAATATATTGCTGCTTTGTCATTTTATTTTTGACCTAAAAAATATAGTAAAAAAGATATTAAAAAATGTTCCTTGTGAATTTGAAAAATTTTACGAACCTGTGGACTATGTAAATCAGTAGTTAACATTATGATTGAATATGCTAGGACATAAGCTGTATCAGCACTCGCAAATATTCCATTGGTAGGATTACATTCACAATATCTACTTGCAAATTTTTCCATCAATCTATCAATCATTTGAGCTTCCCCTGGTAAACGAAAACCTTCCAAAAATAATCTTAATGCAGTAACAAAGTCTTTTTCTTTGAAATCCATTAAATCAACATAAGCATACATCACCTTTTAAAGAAAATTACAGATTAAAAATATCATTAAAAAATATAAATAATTCTGGGTAAATTACTTCTTTATTCAATTTATCAGCTCCCCCAAGAAATTCACCAATAAGTGTTTTGTCTAATCGTTCATCAGTTAAAAAGAAATATGCAATTTCTTCAGCATTTTCGCCTAAAAGATTTCTTTCCTAAAAATAGAAGTTTGTATAGATTTTAAAATCATTAAAAGAACAATTTTTAAAATAGTAATTTACATGAAGAAAAGATAATCCTCTCTTTGGTTTTCGATTAAACAGCTCAATCCCATGTTCCCAGATATCTTTCTGTTGTTTAATAACTTCAAACTGCGTTGGATCATCTTCAACTTCTTTTCTTTTTTCATCTTCTTGTTCTGTACTTCTTTCAGTACCTAAAAAACAAAAAAAATTATCAAAAATATGCATTATAAATATTAATCTATAATATCTAATATCTAATATGTAAATAATATTACTCAAATTTGACTGGACTTGTGTGTTAACATAAAGAGATTGACTCCATTCAACCATACACTGTAAAATTCCAACTAAACCTTCAATCCCCTTAATTCTCATTGCCTTTTCTTGCATAGCATTTGTGCTAATTGGATCAATCTGCCTTCCTTGAGCAATCTTACTCAAATCATTAACTAATCTTTCGAATATATTTGCAGCAGAAAGATCACAATCATAGTTTACATATAAATCCACAATACATTGTGCATCTCCACAAATTCTAGTTAAAGCTTGAACTGCAAGCCATTTATGTTCAAATGATGATCCTGGTGATTCGACCAATGGTAATAAAATTTCTTTGAAAAATACTTCAATTTGCATTTTTAAATGTGTTTTGAAATTTGCTAAAAGAGCAAGGAAAATTGCTAACGAAAGTTGAAAGACTTCAGGAACGGAAGAAACACCATTTTTTGATAAAGCCACACAGAGATACTACAAATACAAACAAGTTTAAAAAAGATCATCATTTAATTATAATTTTTAAAATTATTAAATAATTTATAATTTTCTTTTACCTGTCTTATCGCAGTTATGAAAATTGGATTTGATTTAAAAACAGGTCCTAAATAAAACCAAAATATTATTATTACCTACCTACCTAGTTTATTTTATGATCAATTAAAAATTAAAAATTAAATTTTTAGAATACATACCTGCATTTTGAACAATTGATAACAATAATTGAAGAGAATTTTTGATCTAAGCTCATCTGAAATATAAAAGATTTTGTTATTATATCGCCCAATTCGCAAATAGAGATAGATAAAAAGGATTCAGTAACTTACGAGACTTGGGATCGGGAATTCCTTCAGGTAATGGTTTCATTGATAATTTACATAATGCACGGAAAACAAGGAATGCATCTTTTTGTAAAACCTAATAGATAATAGAACTTAAATTATAATCTAAATTCTAAAAAAACAAAAATATGTAAGTATAAGAATAAGAATACTTTTTTACATGACGTACTGATAGTAAATAAGTAAGTTTATAAATATTGACCTCTTTATCACATAGTATCTATTTAATATGAATAATGATATGATATAATACAAATCACAGGTAGCTTACGATTAGGATTAACATAAAGGTTCATTTTTGAGTTCATGGATTTTTATGGTTTTTAGGCTAATTAGGATTAAGATAAATTAAAATACATTTAGGTACATACTTTTTATCATTTACAATGCTTTGTTTTCCCCAAAAAATCTACGTTTTTTATTTTTTAAGAAAATGCCTACTTTTGTTCATTTACTTATCCTAATCAAATCCAAATATAAAACCCGAATAAGGGTAACTTACATGAACAAATTGTGCATTTGTCGAGTTCTCATTTTCAGTTTCTTGATTTTGCTCCATACTTTCCTAAAAATTTATCAATGTCAAATTTTTTTAAAGGGCAACAAATTAACAAAAAAGGATTAGAAACATTTTATGTTCCATAAATTAAATTATTAAGGGTTGAAGTAGAATTTTTAAAAAGTACTAGAATCTAGAACTAAGAAAAACAGTTGGAAGTATTTGAGTCAAGTTTAGATATATTTTTTATATCGTAATCGAAATAGTAAGAAAAATTAAAGGCTAAAGTGCATCACAGTCTCAAATAACTTTTTGAGATATTGAATTTGTGTTTTTACAAAAAAGTTTCCTTTAGAAAACAACCTTTAATTCCCACATGATACGAAAATACTGAAGATGAGGAAGAAATGCCTTTTTTTGTGAATTAAATAGTACAATTAGTAGATTAGAAATAGAAAAGAAATGTTTTAATAATTTGTTCAATACATTTCAAGTAGAAAATAAGCATTATGCAATTTAAGTACCTGTGATGGAATCCTTGTCATTGTTGGTGTACCAGGTGATGAATTTGTTGAATTTGCATTTGCCATTGCAAGAGCAATAGGATCTTCAAATGCTGATGGTGTGCGAGACCTTCCAATAATCGGCGAATTTTGCGAAGATTCATCTGAAAAAAATCAACAATTTAATTTAAGGTGCTTAGATTGCTTAGGTGTATAAAAATTAATATCATAAAGTGAAATATGAATGTACATAGTACATACCAATTTTATCCAGGATATTTTCCAATAAATTCTCAGCTACTTCTTGAGGAGATTGCGAAGGTTTCTCTTCTTCACTAATTATTTCTAAATTGTCTCCTTTGAATTTGTTAACAATTTTTTCAGGTGAGTCAACAGTGATTTTAATTTCATGTTCAGAAAATGATTCTTTTGTTCCATTTGTTTTTATTTCATCTTCTTCAAATGGATTCCCACTTTCATATTTCTTTTGATCATTAGAATTATTTGATGTTGAATCATCGACTTTTTCCTTATTTTCTTGTTGGAAATCACCACCACCGCCTAATTCTTTGTTTTCTGCTTCTTCAATTATTCCATGAAGTGGTGCTGGTTCAAAAGGAATCACAATTTCATGATTTTTATGTGTTTCAATAATACCATTTAGAACAACTTCAACATTTACTGGTGAAATACTTCTATTTTCTTTTTCTTCTAATTTTTCATCCTGTTGAGCATCTGCTACTGGCTGATTAATTTGATTTTGATCTTTTACGTCACCGATATTTTCTTCACTTTTATTCAAAGATATATTTTCACCATCATCATCGACAGTTTTGACAGTTTCAGTTTCAGATTCAGAGGTAGGTTTATCATCAGTATTTTGTAAATTATCTGTACTATTTAATAAGGAATGATCATTTGTTTGAATTTGATTAGGAATATCTCCATTTAGACTTGAACTTTCACTTCCTCTATTACTACTACTATTATTATTATTAGGAATTATTATTGTATCACTAGTTTCTTCATTCTTTTCATTTTTTGGGACAACGACAACACTTTGGGATTCCATCCTTGAAAATATAACATTTAGCATTTGAGTTAAAGTTGCTCTTGCTGTTGTCTGATTTATCAAATTTTTACTCGCTAAATAAATATTATAACAAGTTCGAACAGTAAGTAAAACAGTTCCTTCATGAATTTCTACATGTTGAGATGTAACAACTGTTAGTAAGGCCTTAATAATTTGAAGTTGAATGCCTTCGTCAGTACTTGGTCCTAAAAAAGAAAAGATATTTTAATTTAGTAGGTAATTTACGAAATATATATTCTTTATTCTATACTAATACTAACCAACAAAGCATCCACATATTGTCTCTACTATACGATCAATTAACTTCTTATTAGGTGAAGTTGAATCTGGACAATTCCCTGTAAGATGTCCATAGGCAATTAATTTCTAAAAAAAAATGAAATAGTTTTAAATCCTTTAGCTAATAGAAATAGACAATAGATAAGATTTTTAACAATACCTGTAAACAATCCAATGAAGTAACGACAATTCGAGGAGTTTTGCTTTGACCTAATATAGTTAAAAATACGCCATCATTAGCTTTCTAAAATTGATAATATTAAAGTTAGTAAACAATTATTTGTACTTACAAGCTAATTCAAAAGGAACAAAATATTTTTCTGTGTCTATCGGAATAGAACGTTCAGACTTCGGAAGTGGAAGTGCCGATGAAGAATTTACTTTAGTTATTGTTCCTCCAATTTCATCGGTTTTTCCCTCAGCACTGCTTCCGCCATTCTGGATCTCTTCACCACCTCCTTCCGATATGGCGACCTTGATTTCCTCTATATAAATGAAATTACATAAAAAAGTTAAAAATAAATTTTACCATCAAACACCATAACATTTAACATTAGTACTTATCCTTAGTTTACATTCTACATTACAATTCTAATGTACATGGTCCTATAGTTAGGAGTTAGTAGTAGTAGTAGTTAGTAGGAGTAGGTATTGAAAAAATCGATTGTATAAGGTACTTACTTACTTATTATTTGCAATATACATTTACAATACAATTTAGAATCAGCAATAATAATCTCTAATCTAATTCTACGCAAAGTCTATAAATAAAAGTAAAACCACTCGGAACTAGCCCTAGCTACTCAATTTTCTTCTTTATATATTTTAATCTTAATCTATAATCTTTAAAAATACTTCGTAATTCGTTTCATAACTTGAAACTTAAAGCAAAAAAATAAACCAATTTGCAACTACCAACTAAACTACACATTAATTTTCTTAAATAGAAAAATTAAAATAAATATGTACCTAGTAGTATCTCTAGCCCTATCTCTAGTCATGATTCATGATATATTATGATATTATATAGAATAGGTAGAATAGAAAACATTTATATAAAAAAGACACCTAAATAAAAGTTAATTCGTTCCTACTTAATTACTAGATACTTGCAAATTAAGAATCTTTATAGAACTACATTATTACCTACATTACATTACAATTATTTACATTTACAAATAGACAATTTTGTATAAAATAAAACTACAAATATGCAACATCTTACCAAGGGCCAATTCGCAAGCTTTTTTAAGTTGTGCATGATGTGACCTTTTGATATCCCGGTCACTTAATATCTTTTCAAGGGCTGTAAAAATAAAAATCAAATTAGGTACATACATTATATTTTATAATTAATCATAGCATAAATATTAGGTATAAATAAAAAATGACAATGGTACCTCTTATAATGAACATTTCTTTAGTCGTTAAATGAAGGCCACTAACCATCTTACAAATAAAAATACACTTTAGGCTTCAATAAAGACGATGACGATGATCTACTCGGTAACAACATCATCATTAATAAAATGAATATTATTTATCAATGAATACTAACTAAAATCACAAAACACCCTAAACTCGTTTATTAGGTAGTTCTCAAACCACAGTTGAGGTTGATGATAAGGATAAGCAAAAGATAAGGATGATATAATCGATAATGAATGTTACAGTTCCAAGTTCCAGGTCACCACTTATCTAAAATCATTAAAAAACATACTGACAATAATGACCACAAGTCGAACACATTTTAGCTAATCAACATTACATAAATATCATCATCAAAATAAAGGCTCAAAATGTCGTAAAAATGATATTATACTTATCAAAAATCTAGGTCATAGGTTAAATTATGTTTAAATACTAGCAGGTATTATAGGATAGGTATAATTAAAATATGAGAAATGAATTTTGACAGATCACCAAAACCAGCTGCTAAGAATTTGAAATTAAAAAGTCTTGCTCAAAAGCACTCAAATTCTGTCAAAATAGGTCGAATTCTTAGGTTGACACTGGACACTCTCGCCACGTCCCTCAAATATTGACCAAAACACAAAACTCGTCACTTTTTGATAACTTTACATAATTAATTAAAAAATTATTGTAATTATTTTATAAAAATTTTGATTTTTACTTTTTTTGGCCTACAAATTTTTTGCAGTTAGTAGTTAGGTGTAGGATAGGCCAGTATAGTAGTAGGCTAGGCATTGCATAGCTAAGCTAGGTATATTTTTGTTTTGTAATGCAAATCGCAATTTACAAAACCTGAACCTGCCTATAGCGCTATAATATGCCATTTTCAATTTACAATACACCTTTAGGCTTTAGGATACATGGTATTTGGTAGATATGTTATAAAAGGCTTTATTTCTAAACGGTTCTTTTGTTTTTCCCCGACAGAGCTTTAGCGATGCTCGGGGTATGTATTTGATATTCATGTATGTATGTATGTATGTATGGATG
>JAQIXA010001422.1:0-24974 GCA_034699045.1 Nanhermannia cf. coronata Gr-Ori-00579 | reverse complement strand
ATCATTTTATTGTATTTTCAATTTATATAATAAATACATAACTAGGTAGTTTGTTTCTTTTTTATCTTTAACGTCATTCGCCATTCATACCATACCATACGAATCCATACGACCATACTTCATACATTAGATTTTTTAAATTAAATTGTACCTAGTAATTTGTTATTCAATAGTACCCTACTCTATTCCTCTTAAAATCATTGATGATGAGTCATTTTCGTTTATTATTATTGTACAAGTACAAAATTCGAGCGTCATTATTTTTTGTCAGTGGGTGGCTAAAGATACAGAGTGTTATTAGACCCAATTGAATAACTAACTATTTTTATTCCATCAAAACAGGTTTGTATCACTCACTTAACTACTACCCTACTCGAAAGACAGACGCATGTTAGCATTGTATTTGAATGTTTACCTACTTTTCGAAATACTTTTATTAACGTAGCCTTGTTATCTATAGTGTAACTAGATAAGGTTAAGTTTGAAATGATAGTATAGTATCCATTCCATATCCATTATCTACTTTTATATTAGTCATGTCATATTAATTGTACCCTATTGTATAGATTTTGAAGTTTAGAGTTGAATCATTTAAATATAAACAACATTAATACTCCCTATAGGATATAATTTGAATAGGTAGGGTAGTACTAATCTTTACTTTAGTATTTTTCTGTTTAAAGTTAAATACACGTGTACTGTAGAAGTTGAATAAAGTATAAGGGCTTTGATTATTCAAAAATTTGATTCGACTCCAAATGAAAAAGTCATAATTTTCAATAATTGAAATAAATTTTCGAGTGTTTCATTTTAACCACGCACAAGTTTAATCTTATCACTTATTTATCAGTCAGTTGTGTTTCATTACTTACACTTGCATACAGAATTACTTGATATACAGATATATATAGGGTACCAACAAATATAAATCACAGTTTTATTTTATTTTTCGATTACCGTTACCGGTTAACCGTTTACTATAAACCCCTGATAATAAGCAGGTCTTTGTATTCAAATTCCAATCCAAACCAAAGCCTTGTGAACTTGTGTCATTTACATTTTGTTTCCTATTTTGTGTTTGAAAATTAATTTTTTAAAGACTTGACTGCTTAAACTTCTAATTCAAAATTCAAAATCCTTTTGAAACCGAAAGTTTATTTATCTAATTTATTCTTTTTTGCAAACTACAAAATGTCATTTTATAATAACCCAAATGGTCAGCAATCACAACTACCCTATCCTGCACAAAATCCATATCCAAATCCAAATCAAAATCAACAAGTATATCCAATGACGGGTGCTGGTGCTCCTGTAAATGCTTTTCCGACTCAGCATCAACAATCTCAAAAAATATTTCAGCCTCAATCTCAATATCCTCAAACACCTCAATATCAATATCCTCAAGCACCTCAATATCAACAGCAACAACAACATCAGCAACCACCTGCTGCAGCTGGGATATCTTCATTTCCCCCAAATCCAAATCTCCATAATAGTCCATCATCGCTTATTGAAATAAAATTATCAGCAATGTAATTTTACTTTTATACATAATACCTACCGACAGATACATTACAGAGTATATTTAAGATATACCTAATTCAAATTTTGCAATTAATTTCAGTTATGAAATACATTATGAATATTTTTGCACAAAAAACTGTGCTATCCTTGAACATTGGAAAAAAATTCTTTTCATGTTATTATATACTTACGAGTATTGAGTATACGTACTTGCTTGCAAAATTGAAATCATATTATATTCAATATAAATAATACCTATGAAAATTCTCTATTTTCTTTTCTTTTTCTTTTCTATTTAGAAATCTTTTGGACCGAGACACTTTTTCCAAATCTGATCCAGTTTTGGTGCTTTATATTAAGGAAAGTCGTACAAATGATTATGTAGAAATTGGTAGAACTGAACAAATCAAGAATAACCTGAATCCTTCTTGGGATAAAAAATTCCAAATTGAATATCGATTTGAAGAACGGCAGGTGAGTACCTTATTCATTTATAAACTTTTTACTTTTATAATTATGTTTTTTCATATTTAAAGGTTTTGAAATTTGCTATTTATGACTGGGATGGGTGAGTTTTACTGTTTTAATCACAATTTATTACCCTATATTTCTAGCTTAAAATCTAATTATTTTTGTTTTTTACAGAGCTACTTACAATTTAAGCTCTCATGATTTTCTTGGTTATCTTGAATGGTATGAGTAAATAATATTTGGAATATTTTTTTGTATTTTAATTAAAAAATTTCAATTTTAGTTCACTGGGTGAAATTATAGCAGCTCCAAACAAAAAGGTATCAGTAGATTTAAAAAATACCTACATTGAAAATTATAAACAATTAAATATATTTTTTCTTTGCCTTTATAGTTTGAAAGGAATTTACTATTACCACAAGGTTTCAAGGTCGATGAAAAATCGCCTTCAAAGCTAATCGTTGTTGCTGAAGAACTTGGATCAAACAAAGAAGTCCTACATTTGAAATTAAGTGGAAAGAATTTAGACAAAAAAGACTTTTTTGGAAAAAGTGATCCATTTCTTGTAATTGAACGTCAACTGGATGATGGAACCTGGGCCAATGTTCATAAATCTGAAGTTGTTAAAAATACACTTAATCCTGATTGGAAGGCAATGGAGCTTCGAGTTGGCTCTCTTACATGTGACAATCCTGAAAGAAAACTTCGTTTCAAAGTTTATGATTGGAATAGTAATGGAACAAATGAAATTATTGGAGAATTTATTACTTTCTACACCGAAATCATTGACTGTAAGTACTCTAATAGACTTTATAATAAAAAATGGACTTGAGATGTCTATACTAAAGTGTTTATATATTTTTTTAATTTCAAAGTTTTTAAGAATCAAAAAGCAACATTTCCTCTGATTAATGCTACTAAGAAAGGAAAGAAAAAATATACAAATTCAGGATTGATTAATATCGATTGGCTACGTGTTGAGGAACAAAAATCTTTTTTGGATTACATTCAATCTGGAGTTCAATTGCATTTCACTGTTGCAATTGATTTCACTGCCTCAAATGGTGATCCTTCGCATCCACAGGTTAACTTTCTCTAGCTATTTCAATTTGTTCAAAAAAGTATCCTAACCACCCTCAAGTAATGCTTTGAAAAATTTAATAATAAATCAAACTTATTTAATTTGTTCTTATGATTTTTTCAGAGTCTACATTTTCGAAGTCCGCATGTCGATAATCAATATTCATTAGCTATTAAGGCTGTTGGTAAGATAAGAAAAAATGTTTAATTAAATTGCTCTAGGTAATATTTTTATACAATATTTTTAGGTGAAATTATACAAGATTACGATTCTGATAAGCTTTTTCCAGCTCTTGGATTTGGTGCAAAAATACCACCTCAAGGTATTTGAAACTTATTCATAGAATAAATATCCCTCATTTTATATAGTTTGATTTCTGATTACTAATTTCTAAAAATTTTTTAGGATTTGTATCTCACGAATTCTTTTTAAATGGAGATCCATCAAATCCTTACTGTCAGGGCGTTTCAGGGATTTTAGAATCGTATTTTAAATGTATTAACACAGGTAAAACTGAAAAATTCAGAGCCAAATGTGAAATTATTATTTATACATTATGTATTTTTTTAGTTCAACTTTATGGCCCTACATATTTTGCGCCAGTAATAAACCATGTCAGTCGATTTGCAGCAAGTCATCAAGATGGGAAAAATTATTTTGTTCTACTTATCATAACTGATGGAGTTATTTGTGGTAATACAATTCATAAAATTCCAAACACAAAAAGGATATTTCAATGATTTGTTATATTTTTTTCAGATTTGGATGCAACAAAGGAAGCGATAATCAATGCAAGTGTGCTCCCATTATCTCTAATTATTGTTGGTGTAGGTTCTGAAGATTTCTCTGCCATGGAATTTTTAGACAGCGACGGTACCTTATTAAAACACAATAACAAAGTTGCTGTCAGGGACATTGTTCAATTCGTTGGTAAGTAAAGCATTAATTTTTTTTCTCACAATCTGGCTAATGATTAAAATTAGACTAATAAGTAGTTACAAGCAGATAATCTTAAGATTGCACTGCCACTTATTCTTCACATTCACAATCACAAAGCACTCATTAGTACTAGTATTTTGATCTTGGTCACGAGAATGAGCACAATATTTTCTACAAAAATAGCATGATTTGAGACTAATTTATAAAATGGATTTTAAATTGAATTTAAAAGAATTGAGGAAGTTCCTAACACTTGGGCAAGGGGAACACTATCAGCAGCAGTCAGCCTATAGCAAAGCAAACTTGGCACGTGCAGTTTTGTTCGAGCTTCCGGAACAATTAACATTTTACATGAGGAAGTTAAGACCAAATATGTCTTAATTTGTTTCATTAAATTCACTACAATTTTTTTATCACCATTAACAGCCATTATTACCAACCAATGCAATATCAGAATTCACAATTTAATCCTTTAGAGCTAATTTTTACAAACATTTAAATATTTAGGCACTTTTAAACTATCAAAGTATTATCATAATATTAATTTTATCAGTACTTACAATTAATATTTGTGTACAAACTTTTAATTATCATTAACTTTTGCGTACAATCCATGTGGATTGACTTGCCATATAAAGCTCATTAACCAATTTCAAATTTTCTCTCTGCCAATTTACTAACATAAATGCTCTCACTATTTGTAATATAAGTAAATGATTTGAACCTATATAACTAAAATTATTTAGGTAGAGCAGAATAGATTAAATTATTTAGATTAATAGCAATCAATTTATGATTAGATTATTTTATTTAGGTATACCTATATTGTATAAAGTTAGGAAATGTTTAAAAATGACCAATTGCTGATATTACCTACTTACATACTTACTATCTATTACCTAATAAGTATTTATAGAAATGTGATTAATAAATTTTTACCTAATTCTAGAACTTAGAAAATTTTCGATGTCACAACATAAAAGTGTTGAATTATCTCGAGAAGTATTAGCTGAGATTCCAAGTCAGCTCTTAAAATGGCAATCAAACTTTGCTGGAAGATATTGAAATATTTTAAAATAATTTCTAATTTTAATCAAATTCTCTATTACCTTCATACCTACCAAAAATTTTCTCTATTACCTGTATTCAGTATAAATCGTAAATATAAATCTACTTACGGGTATATTAATATATGTCCCTAATCTCTACTCGTACTACTGTATAAAATCTTTTTCTTGATACTTATCAATATCATTAAGTTTGTATTTGGAAATGACGCACTGATTTACTATTTTTAATTAATATTTCGTGTACATTCCTAATATAATATTACATACTACATAATATATTTACCTTGTATTCTATAAAAGTAACTTGTAACTTATGTACAAATTAATGTCTTTTTATCAATCTAATCTACTGTATACCTATAATGTGCAAAGATGATAAATTTTCAAAATGCCAAGAATTCTTTGATATTTTATATTCTTAAAACATGACAATTTATCCTATAATAGAATAGGGTATTTTATTAGAGAACTAGAAATAAATTAACTAAATGTACTTATTATTGTTTAAAATTGTAATACATATTCCATAATTCATTAATTACTATTACCTATTTATAATGGAATATAATATTTGACAACTTGTCTGCTAACTTAATTATTAGGTAGTTTAATATTTTTCTTTATTATTTTATTCTTGTACCTATCTTTTTAGTTATGTCAAGTGATGTGATATATGTGAAAATATGGTGGTTAATTTTCTAAAAATAAAATAATTTTACCTTCAATTACTGATATTTTGAGTCTAATTTTATTAATAATTAGATGAAAAAACTGTCCAAAATATTATTCTAATGTATTCATGATGTCCTAATAGGACAGTCCTATATTCAAAATCTTGAACAATCCATTATTAGCCTATTATTTTTACCTTACCTATTTATTAGGTAAGTACTAAGAGTAAGTACTAGTCAGTAGGTACTAGTAGGTAGTATAATTACAGATTATGTAATCTTCAGAAAATTCAATTTTTTTAGTGCGTTATAGGATAGGTACCTATTGTAGTTATTAATAAGTTTAAATTATTAGTTAGTTTAATCTTGGGTGCAAGTTTTACTACCAACTTTTATTATTCTGTCTGGTATTGTTGAATCACTTCAAGTCACAAGGCAAGACCAAAAAAGTAATGACGCACAATATTATTTGTGTCAAAGAGGGATTTCTTCTAAAGGTCAACTGTTTTACTCGAAATAGATCGGTCTTGTGACTGAACCTACATTTCCGCTTTTATTTTCATTTAGGAGCTACTATCCTACTATGGAATGTAGGATATCTATATGAGATGAGAATACGTTCTACAGGTATCTTTGGAGCATGTCTACTCACACTCACGTGTACTCTACTGATACTATGATAATGTTGATCCTATATGAGAAAAGAATACTGACTGATACGTAGGTAGCTATCGATCTATGAGATTTGTCAGAAGACCCCGGCGGTATAGTATTAAAAGAGCGTAATATCTTGCACTTTAAATATCAAGGACCTTTTTTTTACTATCATGTAGAATGTAGGTAGTAGGTACTAGGTGCTATCCTTTTTTCGTGTAGTTTTCTTGGAATTCTTATTACGTAAACTGCATAATGTATTTACTAGTTATCACGAGTGCAAAAAATCTATTTTTACATCTGCGTTTACCATTGCATTTGTTTACATTGCTAGTAGATAGTAGTATTATGTACTACGTAGTAGTTACAACAATTACATTCGACTCTGACTGATTCAACGAGTTTAGTACATTACATTTACATACTATTACTATTACATTCCTCTACACCACAATAGTATTTCTATCTATATGACAAATCAAAGGATAGGAAGTGGAGTGTAGACTATAGCTGTAGAGTAGATAGAGATTGAACCAGATTGAACTAACTTTCAGTTCAGGTTCATTTTAGCCAAAGCCGAGTTATTTTTAAATAACACTCTAGTTCAAAATTCAAATCAAATGGAAGTGCAAAATCAAAATCAAAAAATATTTAACTTCAGATAAAATATTCGGAAGTTTCAGAACAATTTAACAATATCAAGTGTGACAAATTTTTATTTCGTATCGTAATCGTGAATCGTATTACCCATCATTATCATTTTATTTTAAAAATGATTGAATAGTTAGATAGTTATAGTTAAGGATAAAAGTAAACAAAACCACATAAAATTAATTTGTTTTGCCATATTTTGCACGTATAAGTATTACTAGGTTATATCAATACGAATATATCAATAGTATCTAGAATTTATATTCAGCCATTCAGCAGAGATATTTAAATTATTATTGTCTATTGTCCTATCACATATTATTAATACTACTGTCGTCAGTAGTAAGCTGTTTATTACAAATATTACAAATACTTTGCAAAAATTCAGTAAATTACTCATAAAATTATTTTGGATACATACAAATACCCTACTTTGCGAAGAATGTCATTCTACAAACCCCAAGATTCTCCACCACCTTATTCAGCTGTACAAGTTCAAAATCCATTTTCAACTCAACAAATATACCCAACCTCGACCTCATCTTTTTCATCACAAAATCAACAATTTCGAGGTCAACAACCTCAGTATCCTCTTATCCAGCAACAACAACTGACCATGTCTTCGATTCCCCCAAATCAAACACTTTCAACACCTTTTGAACTTAATTTATCGGCCAAGTAAGTTATTTTATAACTTACTGACAATTGGGCAATTTACAAGATCAAGAGTTTTTAAATTGAATTCTTTTCCTTTTAGAAACCTTCTGGATCGAGATGTTTTCTCAAAATCAGACCCATTTGTAGTACTTTATATTAAGGAAAGTCATACAAATAGCTATGTTGAGATTGGAAGGACTGAGGTGATTATGAATGATTTGAATCCATGTTGGGATAAAAAATTCCAAATCGAGTATCGGTTTGAAGAAAGACAGGTAATAAAGATCTTACTCTTACTACAAAGTATGTACTTAAATAGTCAGATTTTTTTAAAACTTTATTTGTATTTTTAGATTTTGAAGTTTGCTCTTTATGATTGGGATGAAGGGTAATTAAAAAAATAATAAAATGTACCAAAGTTTACAAAAAAATTTCAATGTATTACAGACCAACACAAAATTTGAGCGCCCAGGATTTTCTTGGCTATCTAGAATGGTAGTACATTTATTGAATTTTTTTTACTTATTTTTTTTTACTTATAAGTACCTTTCAGCTCAATGGGAGAAATTGTAGCAGCTCCTAATAATAAGGTACTTATTTACTTGCCCAATTTAAAATTTAACATTTTGGAGTTTATTTTTTTTTGTATATTTTGTAGTTTGAAAGGAATTTGATATTGCCAGAAGGATTCAGACAGAGTGCTTCGAAATCTTCTAAATTAATTGTTGTTACAGAAGAGCTTGGAGTAAATAGAGAGGTCATGCACTTGAAATTAAGCGGGAAAAATTTGGATAAAAAAGACTTTTTTGGAAAAAGTGACCCATTTTATGTGATTGAACGGCAACTTGATGATGGAACATGGCTTCATATCAATAAATCTGAAGTTATTAAAAATACCCTAAATCCTAACTGGAAAGTAATTGAGCTAAGGGTTGGATCTTTAACCTGTGGAAATCCTGAGAGGAAAATTCGATTTAAGGTTTTTGACTGGAACAGGAATGAACCGAATGAAATTATCGGAGAATTTATTACATCTTTTTCAGAAATGCATGAGTGTAAGTAAAAATATCAAATTCCTTATAAAATAGTCTTAATTAAGACTATTTTTTAAGTAAAAAATTTTTTAAGTAAAAAATTTTGATTTTGAAGCAATTTGATTCAAACTATGATTTTTTAGACAGAAAAATAAGATATTTCTAAATATTTTGAATTTTTTTAGATATACATTTTTATTTAAAACTACTGATATTATATAATCATACTTTTTGAATATTTTTAGCATTTAAAAATCAACAAGCAAAATTTCCCTTGATAAACCAAAAAAAGCAGCGAAAGAAAAAGTCTTATACAAACTCAGGAATAATTAATATTGACTATTTGCGTATCGAAGAAGTGAAATCTTTTATTGATCATATTCAATCGGGGCTTCAATTACATTTTACTGTGGCAATTGATTTTACTGCGTCAAATGGACATCCATCGCATCCACAGGTTTTGAAACATGGTTTTTTTTATAAATTGAAAATTGACTAATTATATAACTCAAATTTGTAGAGCTTACATTACCTGAATCCTCATGCTGACAATCAGTATTCATTAGCAATCAAAGCAGTTGGTAATAAAATAATTTAATCGAAAATCTTTCCCTAATCTAATTTATACTGCGTTTATTAGGGGAAATTATACAAGATTACGATTCTAATAAGCTTTTTCCAGCTCTTGGATTTGGTAAGGTTTAAAAAAATTTCTTAATTCAACGGTATAATACTTTGTATAATTTATTTTAGGTGCAAGAATTCCACCACTGGGTACTTATATAATCTCAAATGGCTTAAAAAGAACTTGCTACCTTTACTTACTTTACATACTTATCTTTACTGTTAAATCATAATGTCTAATCGATTGCATAATTATTATCTAGGTGTTTTATCACACGAATTCTTTTTAAATGGAGACCCTACAAACCCTTACTGTCAGGGCGTTACAGGGATTTTAGAGTCATATTACAAATGCATTAAAACAGGTATCTTTGCAAAACTGAAAAATTAAAATCTTTAAAATAACTAATTTTTTTCATTATAGTTCAACTTTATGGCCCTACCTATTTTGCACCGGTAATAAACCATGTCAGTCGATTTGCAGCAAGTCATCAAGATGGAAAAAATTATTTTGTTCTACTTATCATAACTGATGGAGTTATTTGTGGTAAGACAATTCATAAAAATCCAAACACAAAAAGGATATTTCAAGGATTTGTTATTTTTTTTCTTCAGATTTGGATGCAACAAAGGAAGCGATAATTAATGCAAGTGTACTCCCATTATCTCTAATTATTGTTGGTGTAGGTGCTGAAGATTTCTCTGCTATGGAATTTTTAGACAGCGATGATACTCTATTAAGACACAACAATAAAGTAGCTGCAAGGGATATTGTTCAATTCGTTGGTAAGTAAAATGCGTTAGATTTTTTCCAAGATTTTTTTTTTAAATTTTGAATTTTTATTTCATAGAATTAAGAAAATTCCTCACTCTTGGACAAAGTGGAAACTATTATTTGGAGCAATCAACTTTGGCTCAAAAGGCAAATTTAGCCAGAGAAGTTCTATTTGAACTGCCGGAACAGGTTACATATTACATGAGAAAATTGTTAAGACAAAAATTATACTAACTGGTCTTTAAAATTGATTTAATTAAATGAATCAATCATAAAATTATATATTTATATTTACCCTGTCATATTATAAAATCTCTCGAAGACTTAATTTTTGAAATAATTGTACATAATTGTAACTTTTAGTATAGTTGTTATTGTTATTAAATATAATAGTGCATAGATAAGTACCTAGTAGATATGGTAGGTGATAGGCGATAGGTGTACATAATTTCCTTATAATATAATATGTAGATGCACTTTCGTTCAAAAAAAACTCGTTATTTTGAATCTCTTGCCAATTTGCCAAATGTATTCCTATCGTGTCTCATTCTCTTGTACAAATTTTTTTAATAATTATTTCTAATATTGAATACTTTAAACTATCATTATCTTTATTACTTGTAAGTTCTCAAATTTTTAAAAAATGACAAAATTTTTATACCTTTTATTTTGACTTATTGTATATTTTTTACGAGAAATATGTCCTTTTTCGTGAATTGAAAATATTATATGAGTGTTTGGTATTGACTTTTAAAAACTGATTGACTTTATTTATGCACAAATAAATATGTACAGACACTTTATATAAAACAAGTTGCCAAATAAGTAAAAGCTGAACTTTTAATCGAGTACCTTTTATAACTTTATATTGTGTATCAATTATTATTGCCAAAATTATTATAATTTAATTAACTTTCTTAATTGTATTTTTGTATTATCTAATGCTAAAAGTGATATTTATGATATTTAAATAACCTAATAACTTTCGAGATTTCTGATAATATCCTGAATAAATCAATCAATCAATCATTTGTTAACTAAAATCTTGTTATTCTGCTCAACAAGTTTAGAAAATTTAATCGACTTACTTACACATTATGTATGTATATGCACCTACTATTATCAGTAAATATTACTTACTACAACAATGCATTATTTTTTATCTTGTATTTTGCAGTAGATTTCCCTAATTTTTGATAAATTGTTTTGATAAGCTCTTGCCCTAATGCTCTACCTCGAAAATTTCATTATAGTTTTCATTATATCAAGATACGAATAAATCCATACATAGATAGATGCAACTTTCAATTTGAATTTGAATCTGGTTTGGAGTTTCCTTTTATACATATTTATTAGAAAAAAAATGTCTTATACGAATAGTTTGTTTTGCAGTACAAGTTATAAGATTTGCATTTTACTTGTAGTTAGACATACAGGTAAGTATTGGTAGATATATACTGCTGTAGCAATTTAAAATTCTAATTACATAAACACTAGGTAGAATTGAAGAAATGTTTGGTACCTTTTCGAATCTTGCATTGGATGATATGTTAACAAATATGAAATATCGAATGTTATATACATACGAGTAAGATTACTTGTATTCATATTCGAGTAAGAATTTAGAATTAAAGAAAAGTAGAAAACCAAAATGTTCATGATCTCTGTCAAAAACAAAAAAGTGACAGGATTTCCTATTAGAAAATAAGTTCATTTCCTTTTTTCAATAATAGGCATGTTCATAATTGGCTTATAGTAGGGTATAGTAAATAATAATAAGTTATACCTACTCGAGTGCTACAAACTAAGTATTGTTTAATAGGTGTTGAATATATTAGTACAGGTAAATATGTTACGGTACATGTTCAAATTTAATGACCAAATAATCATTTAAATTACTTAATTTTATGCATTTATAACAAGATATTGATATTAAGCATTATACCACTAGACTGTCTAGTAATAAAAGTACCAGTATGAAGTTACTTATGGTTAGTACGAGTAATAGTAAGATGCAACTACCTAATATTATTATGTAGGTATACGCGTATATAAGGTATTGTTATACAAAAATACCTTATATTGCTGAAATTAGACTGAAGTTTTTCCTTTATTAAACTGAATTTGCTCCAAATTCTAGAAATTACCTATCATTATCGAGTATTATGTGTAATTTAATCAAAATTTGATCAAAATTTTCAAGAAATATTAAGAAATTATTTTAAATATAATAAATAGAACTGTATACAGATAGATATATAATATATAATTTCTAGTGCTTACCTGTTTTACATGTATTGCATGCACCTAATCTCGAACGAAGAGTTGTTATTGAATTCATTATTGGTATGCAAATTAGAGAATTTAAAGTGTTTGTTTTGTAATACGATATAAATATGTTGGTAATATGTAATTGTCTTAAGTTAGTTTATTCGATTTCTAACACCTTGTCATATTATAGGAGATTCTTAAGTTATTAAATTGATTAATAATGTAAATTTTTGCGATATTTATAAATTGGTCTACAAATAAATAAACGAACAAACAAACAAACAATTATAAATTAGCTAGCTTATACTATGCATAGTTATATTGTACCATAATGGGGGTAGATTAGACATAGTACTCCGTATTTGAAATTTAGACACCTTGTTTTCGGGTGATAAGAGTATTCTCAAAATAAATTTCAGTTCAAAATAAAACTGGTTCATCAGAAAACAGAGTGTTAACATTTCAAAAACATTTCCAATCTATCTATAGACTACTCCATACTTCTTTATGTACGTATGTAGTATGTGCTTATGTGTAAAGCTTTAGATACAAAATATATATTGCAATCAAAAAGCCTTTTAAAAATACTTTAATTTAAAATCCAATCTTTGGTATAAAAGTAAGTAAAAAGTGCGTAAATTTTGATAATTTTTACAATCTAGATAAAATGATGAGCTAAATAATATGTAATTATTAAATAAAATTTTTGAAATCTTTTATACCTAAGCTATGTAGCACCTACAAGTAGTATTATCAAAATCAACAAGATTATTTCTTAAAATTATTAAAAAGTACAGTAAACCTCATATATTCACCCTCATATATACTGTATGTGCCTGTACAAAGTCATGCATTTAAATTTTAGTAAATTTTAGGGGGTTAGCCAAAAAATTGAGAGAGAAACTCGCTTAACCCCTCTAGTAAAACTTGTTTTTTTACAAAAAAATAATAAAATGGGTTGCATATTGCAGGTCTATGCGTATATCTTAATGTGTTTAGTCTCAGCATCATTATTTTATTGTTGAGGATTTTTTTCTATTGCGTTTAGCCAGTCGAGACGAGACTCGAAAACTTGATTATTTCATTACATTTTATTTTATAAAAAAAATATTTTATCTCTCTAGGTAAATTCAAACATATTGAAGTCTCAAGATCAGACTGACAATTCACAATAAATGAGATCAAATTCTTGAGAATTTTTTTCTCCAATTCTACTAACGATTAATACAATTAATTTTTTTGCAAATTAAAGGATTAACACAGTGTTATATAGATAGTAGTACTTTGGACTTATGATGGAAACTTCAGAGTTCAATCTCACGATAACTTTTAAACTTGTTACTTATCTTATGATATTTCTCTGCGTGCTCAACTACATTGATAAATTTCTACCAAAGTTTATTTTACAAACTATCAAATTCGGCAGAGCTCAGGTCGATCTTACACCTAATTTTCTAGATGTACCAAAAAGGTAAGTATAAATAATTTGTAAAGTATAATTTGAATTTATAAATGATCATAAATATTAATAAACTTGTTTGAGACTAATTGAACAATAAATTTTTTTACTAGCTGGTTCACACATTTTTATGTTTTTGCATTCACACTAAATGTCATACTGGTCGTTTGCATTTTCGACTTTTATCAAGATATTGTCGGATTTGAATTTACCAAAAATGCTCTCAGAGCTTGTGTTCAAGGGCTGAGACAAAATTATTTGAAAAGTCCAACAGGTTGGTAACTATACCCTATAATACATATCGTATATAGTACACCGTGTCTTTAAAGTACTGATCCCTGCAACCATATAATAAGAATAAGTTAAAATTGATTTGATATCATAATTTTTTCGTAATTTGTAAAAATTTCGATGTCCAATTTTAATCGGTATCTTAGTATCTGTATCTGTAGGACTGTAGAATCTTAGTACCTGTATCTGTATCTTAAGTATCTGTAGGACACGCTGTGCGTAGGTTATCTATAATCTATACTATTACATTTACATTTGGTTTTTCTGATTTTAGTGGATGCGACAACGACATTTCTCTGTTTATTTTTATTTTCTTTGCAAACTGGTCGACGTCTATATGAATGTATTTATGTGAGCGTTTTCTCAAAAACTCGGATGAATGTTTTCATATACCTTTGCGGGTTTTACCATTATTTTGGAGCGAGTTGGTCGATTCTAATGGAAAGTCCTGGATTATGTTGTAAAGGTAAAGTCTTGAAATATTTACTTATACCTAGAATATTTATTTAAATTCAATAAGTATCAAGCAGATGTTTACTTCTTCTTTATTTAGTTGACCTGTTCTATTCTAAATACAAATTATTATACTCAACACTAATAATACATAGGTAGCTATCTGAGACATACGACTAGGACCCTATTTTTGATGTTACTTTTCACATTTTTTATGTTACAACTTTTATGATTAATGATTATATACACTGTATGCAATTCAGTGTCTAATAATTCTCTATAAGAAAACAGAGACATTTTTGAATAAAATGTTTTTTCCCCTAATATTATAAGATAAAAATCGATAGAAAATCTAGAGATTTTGAAAATAACAGGTTCTTGATTGAATGGTCAAAAAGATTAGCTAAAGCTACATATTAGCTACATATTCAAACTAAACTTTTCAGTTAATTTAACTTAGTTTTTAAATTTTAAAATACCTTCAACGTCACTGATCTTGTTTAAAAATTTCAAAAAATCAAAAACGCTTTACTGTTTTTACAAATGCCAAAAAATTTTGAAAATTTCTCTAAAATGATAAAAACTAAATTATTCTAAATTCATTTTAGGATCTGCAATTGGTGATAAAATCAATCTTTCATTATCAGCTTTAAATTGGAACCATTTATTCGGCACAGCCATTTTCATTTATGCCTTCTTTGAACAATTTCGATCACACAATATTCTTGCAAATCTTCGGAAAACTGGTATGAAAATTTAATTACCTATATAAAAATTTAAATGTATCACCTACCTAATATAAATACCAATTTAAAGAATATTCTGAAATATTCTTTAAATTTTTCAGTAGACAAAAATTTTTGAACGATATTAATCAGGAACTTGAGGCAAAATTATTCTCATGATATTCAAAAAGTAGAAAATTTTGTAAAATATCAGCAATGTTCAGTGAATCATTACCAATTTTTCTATTTTTTATCAGGAAAAAAAGTGACGGATGTTAAACACAAGATCCCATATGGTGGATTATTTGAGCTTGTCTCTTGCCCCAACTATTTTGCAGAAATTTTAATCTACATAAGTCTTTCCATTATTTTTGGATTTGAGAACTACGCATTTAACTGGGTTGCTATTTGGGTCACTTCTAATCAGGTAAAAAAATAGTTTTTTTGAATCCAAAATTCAGATCATTTTATCAATTGAGAACTTATATTATAAACTTGTAATATTTGCCCTCATCAGAATCTTTGACTTTTTTGCTAAAATATTGAATATTCGGTAAACAGGATGCAAAATTTTACTAAAGGCTATATTCGGCTTTCTAGCCTTTGCCATATTAAGCCGCTTATAACCTGAAGATATCTTTTGCCATTTTGACTTTTTAAATTTTCCTGCGTTTTTTATTTAAGATTTAAAGCTCTAATCTCTAAAAATGTTCATTTTTAACATACATACAGTAAGTAAGCTTGAGAGGTGCTTTAAAAACTCATTATTAAAATACATATCTCTAAATTTTAAGGAACTATCACATGTTTTAGACTTTAATTCAGATCCGAAGAGCTTAATTTTAACTTTATTCGTACCTAAAAATCACCATTTCAAAAATAAAATGAATACTTGAAACTTGAAGGTCATATTACTTAGAACAATCAAAAAATCTTTTGCGAAGGGTATTCTTTGCAATTTTTGTCAACTAATCTTTACTGGTATGACAAATGGTTCATATTATTACTCGAGAAAACCCTTGACTTGGCCATTTTCTGTGTGGGATCTCAAATTATATCGATTAAGTATAATTGAAAATGAGGGTTCTTGAAACAGACATGGTTTGAAAGTTGATTTTTCTCCCACTACCTACTCAAGTACATACTTACATTGTATGTAGGATACTGTAGATTTCTCTTCAAAATATATAATTATCTTTAAACTTTAAAAGTTCTTAAAAAAGTAATCTAATCTTATCTAATGTGAAATAAATGTACATTTTTTTCTCTGAATTTCAGCTCTACTCAGCCCTAATGGGTCACCGATGGTACACCGAACATTTTCCAAATTATCCAAAAAACCGCAAGGCTTTTATCCCATACCTATTCTAAATTCTAAACTAAAAAATAATAATCTCATTCTACTATGTAATACTACTGTTAATACTGTACTGGGGAAATTGAAGTTGAATTTTGAGCAGACAAAGTGAAGAGTTTATACAAGCTTTATTTTTCCTCAGAGAGTCCAAAAAGTCATCCAACAATACTTATACATATCGCAGTATATAGTACACTAGAGTAGGGATATTATTATTACAAGTACGAGTATTTTATTGAAAAACCCATCTAATTCATTTGTAAAATGTCCAATTTCATTAATGGAATTTGTATTGGATTTAAGCATTATCTAATGGTATAATCTACTGATAGGAAATATTTAGCTGTATTTTACGTTTTAACAACATAGTACTTTACTTACGTATAAAATAGATACTTAAATATTGTCTAAATGTTATTAAAGTAACTACCTAAATGTTATTATGAGTCGGAATAGAAAGAATTTTTGTAAAATATCAATTGTAAATACGATATAATATATCTAGTAGTGTAGTAAGTACCTTAGGATAATAAATAGAGACTGTAATGCCAAATAAACCAATATATTTTTTGAATCATTTTATTCTATTGGGTGTCGTTCCTTCAAAAACTTGATTTAATTTAATTTAATTCAAGAAGCTACCCTACATTTATTTTTATCATTTAAATTTTATTGCATTTTAAAGGTTTGTCACTTGGGTAATTTATTTAAGTGATAGTCAATAGTCAATAGAGTGTAAGGTACCAATAAATAATTCCTAAAATCCTAAAATCCTAAAATTTGAATAAAAAAGCCAATACAATTAAAAATTTTCTCAAAATTTGTTAAAACTCGGCATGTTTTTAAAAAAAGTATAGAAATTTAACTTAATTTAAAAATTTTTTGAAAATGAGTCAGTTAAAAGGTTTCTTTATAATTAAGATGACCTAAATTGTCTGTAGTTATCCGTTGGTTACATGAAAAAAGTTCTTTTTATGGCGAAAACGATCACCAGTGCCTGCCTATGTAATAGGTTGGATATATAATTCTACTGAAGACTGAAATTAAATAGCTACTCTGTATATAGGATGGGCACATGCCTACATTATAATTTCATAAGGGAATTAATCATAAGCATATTTTTAAATTCAAAATCCCTTGCTTTCACCGCCTACATGAAATACAAGTAGGTAAGGTATTATATTTCCAGTAAATGGGAAAAGCTCAAAATAGATGCCCTATATTAGTATAGTGTAAGTAGAAATTTTTTTCAATTTATTCTGCATAATACCCTACTGAAACTACTGGAAGTATAGGTAAGATAATATGTAAAAAATAAAATTGGTCAGCTTAAATCCCCACCACCCCCTCAAGTCATACATTTTTTTGATAGAGTACTTTCTAAAGTATTAAATTTCTGATCAGATTTGATGATTTGGTCAAAGAAAAAGTAAAAACAAGAACAAAACTGACTTATGGGAATATTTTGTTTTATCAAATAAAACATAAGCTCTCTAGAATTATAGATTTTACATGCAACATGTGTTTCACTATAAGAAAATATATGTATGTATATACCAAATATGATCATCGGACCGAAAAAAAAGTCCATGGTTTTGAAAGCCCCTGGAGGGAATTTAGGGATTATTTTTTTTGACGAAAAAAATAAAGGCATTATAAAATAATAAAAGGACAAAGGGTATATTTTCATGAATAGATTTCAATAAATTTTATTACATCATTATAATAACAATAAAGTCTACAGTCTAGAAAAGACTAGAATTTTTTTCAATTTCATAATCGAATGAATTCGAGCTCTCTACAATATACCTTTACAACTACTAATGCAAGTATTTTATTAGTAGATATCTTTTGTGTCATATACAGATCAAAATATTTAAGATTTTGAAAGATTTTGAAAATTTGAAAATTCTAGAATTCTGCTTTAAAAAATCTTGGGTTTTAAAACATTTAGTTTTTTGTAATTATGATAGGTACTCAAAATCTTGAATATTTTATCATCCTTTTTGCAATTTTAGATAACTTATCGTTAAATATTTGAACTTTTCTTACATTAATTAAAGTATTTTAATGCTTGCTTTTCAAAAATTAGTTGATTTTAGGCTAATATCTGTGCATATATTAGAATATTTTTATGATATAAAATGACAATTTATGCTTTTTCAAAATTTATTTGTACTTAAAATATGAATATCTACTTGGGTATTTGGAAGAAATTTAGAGGTTTTCATTGAAAAACTTTGAATTTTTGACAAAAATGTACCTAATTCTAAACTATAAAAGATACATTTATTTTGTGTTTGATTTTATTTATAGAAAATACTTACAAGTAGATACATATCTGTATATGCGACTTTACAACTTGTAAGATTTATAAGTACTTATCCTTAGTATAAGTTGTACTCTACAAGTAGGTAAGATAAGTAAAATAAAAGAGCTGAAATTTTCTCATGGGAAATGATTGGAAAGCCTGAGAAAAAAGTTATTTGAGATTTTTGTCGATTGAATTAGACGGATTCAGATTCAGATTCAGCTCCACAGATTCATTTGATCTTTTTACAGAGATTCAATTTATTCTGACAGAAAGTATCTTCTACTCGTAATAGTACTAGTACTACACCTATTACATTACCTTTATATCCCCCTTACATGCTGATAAATGGCCTTCATTTATAAAAAAATCCAAAAAATCTAGAACTTTTTCTAAATTTCTTTTAACTTATATTTTGATGTAGTGTAGGTAGGGTACTTGAAATTTTTATAAAAGACAATTAACAAATATCTACCTACCCATCAAAAACGATAGAAAAGTGACCTAATTATTTTCAATATTTTACAAAAATTTAAAGATCAGTAAGTAGGGTACTTAAGTATATTAAATTTTCTAAACTGAAAATGTTCATATTTGAGAAATACCCCTATTTTTTACAAAACTTATATAATCTCTCAGATTTTTTTCAAAATCTAGATAGAATTTATTCAATTGCCTCAAGCCTTGAGATTATCTTATCTACTCAAAATTCGCCCACCTGAAATCTTATACATTTCTCTACCTAATTTAATGAAATTGTAAAATCCTATACCTAGTATATTGTACTACATAGTAGCAATATACTTTGTATATACTACTGGTTTATTAAAATGAACATGCTATAGATTTACCTTAGTTTTAATTGAAATTTTAGCACATTGGATTCAAAGTTTCAACCACAATTTGAGCTCAATTTCAAAATGACAAATTTGATGGAAAGTGAAAAGTTCACTTGATTAAAGGATTATCAATTTAGAGTAAAATTTATAATAGTTCAAATATATATTCTATTATATAGGACAAAATTAAATCATACAATATAGAAATATTAACTTAAGATTAGTATTAGATTAGGTACATAGTTATATTGAATTTTAAAAATAGTTTTTATAAATAATTTGCTTTCTCTTTGCTTGTATTATATGTTGGAATTTGCAAAATTTTACGACAAAAATTTCTATTTTTTGACGCATTACTGTTTTTTTAAGTTTCAAGAATAAAATGAGATTAAGGAAAAAGACAGCGAATTAGGAAGTTTACATCTAGGTAGGTATTCTGTATAATGAGAATTAGTTGAATGTTTTTGGTTAAGTATTAGTACAACATGTAAGGGGTGGGGATTTTTCCAAAGTTTTGGGGGGAAAAGTTTCATTATTAATTAAAAGGTCTCAGCAGGAAAGTTCTCTTCAAATGAGAGAGAATTGCAAATCTAGGATTAGTCAGCCTACACCAAACCCAAAAACTCATTCTTAATCTCTCAGCCAATGTCTATTTGCACAATGAAATCTCTCCATAAAGTACTCTGTCTTTCTAAATCTTGACAAATAAATTGAAGTAGGCTCTAAAGTAACTAATCAATAATAGTAATAGTGCCTACTTATCAAGGTAGAAAGTCAAGAAAGTTAGATGAAATGAAAGTAATTACTTGACCTTGAGAATTTTGAAAAATTAAAATATCAAAATGTAAATTTTGTAATTTGAAAAGATCTTGCTATAGATCTGATTGCCTAGATGTCTAAAACTCCTATTTGAAGTGTCTCAAATCTTCAAATTTTACAGTTGGCCTTTAAACTTAAACTCTTTGTTGATAATTTACAAAAATTGCTCAAATTTTCAAGCCATTTTCAAATTTTCAAGAATTAAAGCTTTCTATATTGTAAAAAAGCTTCAAATTAAGTAACTGGAATTTTCTTGAATAAAATTTATAAAATTTTGAAGAGTGTCTAAAATCTTATAGTCTAGAAATATGTGTTTTGAGAATACTTTATACTTTATACCAATGTTTGACTGTAGCTTTTTGATCTAGTGTCTAATAAATGAACAAAATCAATTCTCAACATTGGGTTAGTAGTAGGGTACCTATACAATAATAGTATTAACCCAATACGTAGAAAAGTTAAGCTCCCAAATAGATTCCAAGATTTCGTGTCCAACAATTAATAAATTGACACGACATACACCCTATAGAAATATAACTACTACATAACATACTTAACTAAATACTGCCTACGTCTAATACTATCCATGTAATTGTAATAATACCAAAAGCTAAAATATTTACTCCAAAAATTAATATTAATGAAAATGAACCTTGGAATCGAGTCGAAAGACTCGCCTACAGATTAACTCTTGTTAAGTAAGGCTCAAATATCACAATTAAATCGAATTAAATTCAAATTCAAATGTAGGTATTTACAATTATCAAATAATTGTAATAAATTATCTTATTTCTCATAAAACCCTTAATTTTATACCTCTACCTACTACGGAGTAGCAGAAGCCACCTACTTACATAACTAACTACATACATAACTACTGTCTCTAACTACATAGAAAATTGGCTTTATTTTTAGAATAGTGTAGGTATTTAACCCGAATATCTAATTTAAACATAATCACATATTCAGCCGACTTTTAAACTTTTTCGAAATGTAAGGAACCGTAATAAGGCTTCTCAATTTACTTAATTTATTATTTTATACCCAAGTACTTTCATATTTTATTTTGCTAAAATTTTGACAAAACGAAGCTTCAATACCCATTATCATGATTGTCCTTTATTATTAGATTTTAGATTTTAGGTTTAGAATTTATACTTAGGTTGAGATAAGAAATTGTGTTGTTTTTAATATGTAAAGCATTAGGGCAGTTAATAGTTAAGTAGCTTTCAAGATAAGTAAAATTACAAGAGCTCGTGTCAACCATTTGTATACATTAACTTGTTAATTGTCCTTCGAAGGAAATTTCCCATTATCTTTACGTATTAGCCAGGTATACTTAACACAAGTTTCTGTAGAGCAGTATATTGATCTATTTATATTTACCCTACTACCTATATATTAGGTTATAAAATACCTAAATGTATTCAGTAGGTATGTATTAAGCAACCACTTGTATACCTACTTATTGTATTAGTACCCTAGTGCAATATATTAGTTTGGTGAGCAGTAAGGACAACATTTTATCGTCAAATATACGGGTGAGTTCATGAGTGTTAAACATTATTAAAGGCCACAAAAGTAAATGTTCACTTGTCTAAAGTGAATTTTATTCAAACTTTTTGTCACAATATTTTGAAACCGATTTTTGAATCTAAAAGCTTAAATTCTCGAAAGAATTTAATTTTTATCCAGCACTGAAAATCAAATTAATCAATTTGCCATACTGATCGTGAGTTTTCAGAGCAGTTAAATTTAAATGACTAGAAATGATTGTACTAATACTAATACTGATATAATAAATAGTGTAATAGTTATACCTAAATCAATTTTATTGTAACAATATATGCTTATGCCTATATGATAGGCATTTCACAAATAGGCAGAAATATTTGTTAAAGTTGACAGAATTACATATTTTAAAAATTTTCGAAATATTTATTACTAAACAGATACAGTTGTTGAATCATTAAGAATCAGTAAATTTTGAGAATCTGTATCATTTTAAGATATATTTTAAGCTATTGGTATTACGAGTAGCAAGGCATTAATAAAATTTATTTTAAACTATAAAATTCTCAAATTATGCTTTACTAAGCTTTAAAAATTTTCTTATTTTTCATGAAACTTGTATAGCAGAATCTTTGTAAGTATTCAATGTTGCTTTTTATGATGCTCTATTTTGCTTTAAATACTATATTGTGAGCCTTACTTATGGTAAAAATTAGATTGAATTAAAAAATTGGGGTGTTTGCTTGTTGTTGAGTCGAGATGGGAAACCCGTCGAGTCAAACCGCCCCACTTTCTCCTCAAACTCAAACTTTCTCTCATCCCTGTAAATATAATAATGTAATATTTAACCGAGTGAGAAAATCGATACTAAAAATATAACCAACAACCCAGCCAGAAAAAAACAGTTTTTGCTTCTACTAAATTACCACATTATTTTATGGGATTTTTTTTACTACACACTATGCACAGTCAGTACTATGACTATAACATTACCATTTACACTAAACAAATAACAAATAGCAAACAAAGTAAATAGGTAAGTAAAACAAAAATAAAAATAAAAATGCCTAAATAATTAGAACCATCAAAATTACACTACAGAGTAGTACAGAGTAATACTTTTGAAATTCATTTTACTTTCACCAAAACCAAACCACTTAAATTAGCTCGCAAAAATTCACTCGAAAATACTTAAAAGGCGTATTCTAAACTCAATTTTAAATTTTAAATCCTAGATATTGTTCAAATAAGGTACCCTACCAATTTTAAAATTAAGATTATTCGAGCTAAGATTCCCATTGTCCTTTGCTAAATATATCTAAATAATTCTAATTTCTTTCAAATGATGAAAAGTAAAAGTTCAATTTTTTGTAATTTTTCCAGTTTTTGATGGTACAAGTGTGCATTTTTAAAAGATAGAAAAAGCTTGGTTTGGTCTGGCCTCTATATACCTATGTGTGTTAATAAGAGTTATTTTATCCTTGGATAAGAATTTAAGTGTTTTTGATGGATTTAGATTTTAATGGTTTTGCCGGGTAGATAATTGCCCGAAAATTCATTTCGTAACTTGTACTATCCGTATTAGATATATTAAAATACAGTAGTATTTGGGGTTTATAAAACACAGACAGTGTAATATTAATATGAAATATGGTAATTATTTAAAGTAATTTTACCCTATATACTTGTAGATACCCTACATATATCCAAATCCGGTAATGCCCTTGGGCTCGGTTCTCATACCATATAGACAGGGTATCATATTAATATAAATATATATGTGTAGGTACTTAGGTACCTTGTCTTGTGTAATAGTAATATGTAATACAAAAATAAGTAGAAAAATCTTGTTCGTGATCTTTTACTAATCCAAAGGTTTCTACTTTCCTTTTTATTATACAAATGATTAATACCTGGCTGAATTCCCATTTCTAATATATTTTACTAAAAAAAATTTAAATTTCAGGAAAAGATTTCAGACATAAAAGTAAAAGTGTTAATATAGTTATGTAAATTGTACCAATAGTACTTAAGTACACGTAGTAGGAGTTGGGAGAAATGTCTTTCTTTGGTATTTTTTCCCATTTTGTAACAAGTTTAAGTTTAAGTTAATAATGTACATTTTTACATTTTTGAGTACCCTACCTAATGTAATAGGTACACGATGTAGATGTAGTATTAGATAAGAAGGCATAAGATATATTATATGTATCAGTGTTTTTGTAGCACATGTACTATAGAATTAGGTACTTGTAGAGAATTAAATGTGACAAATTTGTTAGAACACATCTTTTCTGCCTCATTACTATTCTAACCCTTCGAAAATAAAATTGAACAATCTGAACAAGATAGGAACTCAAATTGCAGATCGATATTTTCTAGTAAATTTTCATTTTAAGAAAAAGCATATTACATAATAAATAGGTATGTATAATATAAGTTAATCTGGGGTCCTCTTAAGTACCCTATAGATATCTGCTACCTACTGACGTATGATTTATTTTGTGTAAAATTAAAGATTTCACAAGTATGATTAAATGTTCAAATGAAACCGCTAAATACGGATATAAACGGGTATCATTTTGGCAAAATTTAGACAAGGAGAATGGTATTTTTTGGCAGAATTTAGACTAGTAAAGAGTTAATGAACAGTGTTTTTGGCAGACTAGACTTTAGACAAGGAGAAAATAAATTTTGACAAAATTTAGGCTAACAAGGTAACCTTTTTACATGGAGTCCTTGGATCAAATATCTGGACATATGGTGAGTTGACCTACCATTAGGGA
>JAQIXA010001421.1:0-24979 GCA_034699045.1 Nanhermannia cf. coronata Gr-Ori-00579 | reverse complement strand
GATTTATTTTATACTTTTTAAAACACAAAACTCAGGATCAGTAGGGAGTTTTAAAATTTTTAATTTTGTTTATTTGTCTTGCATTTGCTCAGCTCGAAACCTAAACAAGCCTCAATACACAGAGATACGCCAGTATTTCCCTGACACTTGGACCGAGCACATGTCTAGAAAAACCGCTCTCAAAAAACCATCGAGTTTTTAGACTTTTAATTGCTGTAATTATGTAATTGTAATCTCCTGCTGCTGTAATTAAGTCAGTTCATTTTGACTATAGTGTAATCAGGTGTATCCACACCATCATTTCAATTTTGTAATTTGTGTAATTTTAATTACGCTTCAGTACAGTACAGTATACTAACGTCGTAGTTTTGTAATTTTTGTTGTTGTAATTATAAGCTAAATTAAAAAGTGTTTAAATTAACTAACTGACTACTTGTCTACTGCTACTTGTCAAGTGTTTTATTTAGATTTCGATGAAACAGTTTTCCAATTGACCTTTTGACCTTCTTTGTCATTGTTGAAAGACTTGGATTTTGGCATTATTTTCTAGAAAATGAGGGCTCATCATCTTGATAGGAAATTGACTCGCCTTCTGCTACTACTACTTGCTGTTCAACTATTTTGGGCATCAGCAACAGGTAAGAATTGACATTTTTTTTAACGATAATTATAATTATGATGAATTTATAGTTAAGGGATTTGGGCTCAGGGGTAGGTTTTAACTTTTAACTCTTTTGATCATTATCATTATCATTATCATCGTTTTTTAAATTTTTAATTGGTTTTGATTTTGATGTACCTGACCTGCTTTGCATGGATCATGGTTGATAGTTGTCATTTTAAATTGATTTTAAATGACGTTCATTTAAGGTATTTCTCAACAAATTGTGAAATTGTACATAGGTACATAGAAGTGCACGATGAACTATGTTCACCGTGCATTTTAAAGTTGGTGATTTTAAAAACTAAGGAATTTCTAATTTCGGTTTTATTTTGACTTATTCTGAATTCAGATAGGGAAGTAATTTTTAGGGAAAAAGTAAGTAAATTGTGCTTGTGCACTAGAGCTGGTATTTAAGCAAAAAGGACAAGAAAATAATTGAATTGAAGGGAAACTGAACCGAGAGAAATTAGAAACCCTTCTCTATTCTATTTAAAAAATTGGGAAATTGTTGGCTAAACCGGATATTCTGAATTTAGAATAGAATCAGCACTTTTTTTTACCAGTACTGTGTGTATTAATAATGAAAGGCTCACTTTTTCCATCTTCTTAATAGACTTAATTATTTTAAAGATTTAGTCGTGACGTTATAAGGGGAAACAGGGATCATCAACTAGTAGACACAGGCACAGGACTGCTAAGGCTAAGGGCAAAGCAAAGGCACGTGTGTACTTAAACATTATGAAAAAATACAATAATGAATTTCCGTTTCAAGCATCGCATCGTCTCAAGTTCTCAAGTTGTCCATTTCTTCAATAAAGTATTTTATTTGTAGGATTTCAAAAGGAGCAGAAAAATGAGAATAATACCTATATCTATTTTCTATTTAGGTCTATCAATATCCAATGCTTTGCATGGAAGTACAATAGTACATAGTATTTTACATCGTTATCGTTAGTTCTTTGGTACTACTAAACGATAAATTTACCTTATACTTATCTTATTCTATAGGTATTTAAGTTTAGTATTTGGTAAAGTATTTGCTCAATATCAATCATCGCTTAAATAAATAGTAAATTATACATTGAATAGGTAATAGGGCTAAATAGGGTAAGCAGTAAGTAGGCACTTTAGGGCTAGGCACTTTTTCAAAACTCATAAAAATTTTGTACATTGCATAACCAAACAAAATTTACTCAAGTAGGTACCCTTAAATAAGTATATTAGGTCTTAGGTACCGATATTAGATATTATATTTTATGCCAAGATCAAGATCTAATTTCAATTCAATAATTAGAATTAATAATCAAGTTTAAGATTTAGAAATTGAGGATAGAGAATAATTCAAAATGTAAAAAACTGATTTTTTTTCAATTAAAGATGTTTCTATTTCATTCAATTTCGTCAATTAAGCAATTACAACCCTCCGCTTCAACTTCCCTTTAAAAATTTCAATTTCTAAAGAACATCATATCCCTATAAGTATAAGGCATAAGGATAGAACTGCACTATCGGACTACTCTGTATTTAGGGTAGGGTGTATTCTGTATTCAATGGTCTTATTTTCATCAAATTAATACCTACTGGATTTAAATGATTTATATTATCAGTAATAATAAAAACTATGTACACTGCATAACACTACTAACTACACATTCACATGAACATAAACGATATTTGACTACAAAATGATGGTGCGGGTGAGAATTTTGATCCCAAAAAGATATCTTAATTTTTACTCTCATTCTCGCTAAAAATATTTTGTTTTGTGCTTCTCTGACTCTGATAGACTGGAACTTTCCAATTTTTGTATATTATTAACTTCAAGAAGTTTAAAAGTTTAAATTACAGTTTACAGAGTTACTTATTTATAACATTTTGAAGAAATAGATAAGATAATCTTCAAATCTTTGATTTAAAGAAGGGCATGACTCATGCCGCATGAGACAGAATAAGATGATTTAACTTAAGAAGTGAAAGATCTGCTAAGCATTTTGTTCTCCGGAAAAAACAGATCAACTAGACGTGCCAGGCGAACATTAAAAAGGCCCCTTAACCTAAAATATCATTTTGAAAATAAAAAAAGTTGTACATGCATTACATAAGGTATTAGTAATAGTACTTTTTACTTTTACACTTATTTTATTATATCATGATGCTCCATGTATAAAATTGTAAAGGTTTTATTTATTAGAAGGTTGTGTTATGTTATGTTTAACTTTTTAACTATTTAAAATTTTAAAATCATCTTCAAAAATTATGTTAATACATACCAAAATACACTCTTATGGTTTCTCCAGTAATCCAATAAGTACTGTATGTATATATGCTGATAGGCTATAGGGTACTTTATACATTGCACACCAGCACCTTGAGTTCATAATTTTTTGTTTTGGCATTTGTCATGCACATTTTTTCTCTAATTCTGACAGCTGTTTGAAACAACTGATTAACATCTCTAACCTGACTCTGTCAGAATTTTTCAATTCTTCATAATATTCTAGCTCGAATATTTTTTCTAATGTTCTAATCGTTTTTACGTATAAATATCTTATTAGAATGCCTATTCTAATAAGATAAATAGTAAATAGTAATAGTAAATAGTAGGATAGTTGTCGTTGTGTCCTTAAAAATAAAAAATAAAAAATGTATAGTATTAAGGCAATTTTATAAAAAGTTCCATTTTTTCGCAAAAATTCATTTTTAATAGTAGGTACTGGACACTGGAAATAAACTTACTTATACTTATAATGATATTGAACTAAAAAAACTTGCACACAAAATATCTAGGTATCTACTTTCATAATAATAATAATAATATAAAATATTTTTTGTTGTAGATTACATTTAATTGTAAATGAGATATGCCTAGTTCAATTCTAAGCTTTTTTGTAGGTATCCAATCCAATCCATTTTTTCTATTAATAAGGGAGTTTTCCCCAGTGGATCTTTAGCTCTAATCTCTTCTCTCTCTATAATAACATATTTTATCTATTATAAATTATAAATTGTTAGGTTTTTACAGCTATAACATAGCATAAGTTAAAACGAGTTAAATAGTCACATTACATTTCGTTTCAAAGTTATAGTTATCCATGTGTGCAAAAGATTCAATTTCACTTCCTTCTCTCTATCACATTTCTCTGACTTGTAAACTTCAATTTCTTGTAGTTTGACTTTGGGATGTTCTTTAGCAGTTCTCTCATGGTAAGATAAATAACATTACACTATACTATGCAGTATATACTATAGTATTTACTATACATACTACACATAGTATATAAAATTTAAAATTAGATTAGATTAGAATTTCTAAAACTCAATATAAAGTGCAAAGAAATTGAGATTATTCCATTTAATGTTGGAATTGGGAATTGAAATTATTATGAGTAAAATATGGAAAACAGAAGATATTTAAGATTGATATTTAGTTTATTAGTTAGTTATTCTAAAATAAACCAAAAACTGATAGTAGACTAATGGGTTTATTATAAAATTAAAATCAATTTCCTTTCATGAATTCACTTCAATTTTGCGTTACTTTATTTATAAGTTATATAAGTACAAATATAGTATACCTATCTACCTATATATATTTAAGATTTAAGATGAATATAAATAGGAAAGCAAAATGAATTAATATGTTCAATTTTTTGTTTAAAAAGGAAGTAGCAAGGATCATATATTATGTAAAATCAAATCTAATCAAAAAATTCAGTTCACATCCAAAGAAAATGAAATAATATTGAACATTATTTGGCCAATTGCCCGTTTCAGATTGAAACAAGAATTAAGAACTTGTATAAACTCTAGGTTTTACCAAGTAGAAGTGAAGAGCTATCTTTTCATTAAATCAAAACATTTTCCAACCAAGTAGCAGAATCTTAATTTTTAAATTCAGCAAAGTTGTGTCAAGATTATTGTCAAACAAATGGGATATATTTTCAATTTTTGTTGAATTTAGAATAATTTATTTTTATAAAATCGAGTAGGCACCTATTACATGTAGTAAGTTAGCATTAAAAAAATTTCTCGATTATTTACATCATCGCATTGGGAGATCTGGTTTTTTTTGTAAATCTTAATTTTTTAAAAATACTTTTCAGATTGAATAAACAATTTTTTGGATAGAAATTGCTCAATTTAAGACTTTTACTTAAAACCTCGGGATTTTGGGTTATTCATCTGGAACTTGTGTAATGCTTTCATCGTTGATGTTTTATGTATTAGAACGGAGCCAGAGCCAAACCTTAAAACTGAAAAATAATATTAGTAGTTTTTACTTTAGTATTAAAATTAAATATATTTTTGACTATAACTAAAAACTAGGTAGGGAGTAGGTAGGTAGATAAAAACTGAAAAAAGAAGCTAGTAGGGCTTCCTTGGCAGAGATCTGTGATTTCAGACTATTAGGCCTGTTTTTCTAACTTCTGTAACTGTGCTGTGGCCTTCTAATTATTTTTGGGCGGCATGTCTGCAAAAAAATACCTGCCTAATATAATAATGCTACTACCTATGTTCTATGTACTATCAGTATGTACATTTTCCTTTATCCATATAAAATATCCGTATTACATTTAATAATGCACTTAAGATTAGTATGTAGTAGGTACTCATGATTTTTATATTTAAGGAGCTTAATAAGATTAGTCTATTTAATTTTGAAAATTTAGATTTTTTCTTAATAATGTAGTTCAGTTGACTTTTCGTAATATCGAATATCGAATACAAATAGAAAATGTGTTAAAAAATAATGATAATCCAAATCCATCCATTTTTCAATTTCAATTAAGGTAAATTAAATACTCGTGTGAAGATTGAAA
This sequence comes from Nanhermannia cf. coronata Gr-Ori-00579, assembly GCA_034699045.1. Classification (NCBI taxonomy): domain Eukaryota; kingdom Metazoa; phylum Arthropoda; class Arachnida; order Sarcoptiformes; family Nanhermanniidae; genus Nanhermannia; species Nanhermannia cf. coronata Gr-Ori-00579. Next base: position 19,495 of record JAQIXA010001421.1, on the reverse strand, counting down.
TGTAAATCTAAATACTACCTACCTAGTTCAAGTGCCTAAACTAAAATAGGTATTTACTGATATATGTAGTAACTTTTCTATTAGGCATGTATTAATAAAGAGTATGCTTGGCTATGAACCTAAAATAAAGAATAATTTTCTTAGATTTGCTGGGAAAAAGTGGGCATTATTGTTAGTGAGTAAGTGGACTGTTTTCATATTTAAAAAGAACTTACTACACTACTACTTTGGAATTTGAGACCAGTCAATAGTAATAAGAAATTTGAAATTTGAAGGGTTCTCTTTTACAGATCTCCGCAGATATGAAACAGGTTCATTTAAAATTTTTAGGTATCTACTACATTACATGTAGTACCATACCCAATACCCATACGCCATGCCCTATATATAATACCCTCAATATTATATTTCTCATTTCTCTTGTATTTCGATCTGTTCATTTGAGAATTGTAATGGTCTGTAATAGGATTTCTCAAATTTTTAAACAAGATTTTAAAAGTTATTGTGTGTACCGATATGAAGTATGTGTGTGTATGTATATCTGTATTACTATTCTTACTATATTATAAAAAAGTAATAGCTGGTAGGTTAGGTAGATACAATTTTTGGAAATAGTTAGAAATCAATCCTATACCCTACCCTACCTCTTTCTACTTCTTTCTAACGATAATTGATAAGTTTATTTGTAATATGAGTAGCGTGAGTGTAATTGTGTGTAAGTAGTACTAGTACAATTCTTTGTCCCAAAATCTTGCTAAAATTGTTAATAGCGATAACTTTATATTGTAAATTATAATGAAGATATGATATGGTTTAGAATTGAAAGGGACTATAGATTTTGGTTTAAATATAGTTGAAAAAAGGTTCTGAATAGGAGCACTTGAAATTTGAAATGAAAGAGTCATGTCTGTTTAGGTTGAAAATTTTTAAGTCCTCTCATTTTTCTTTCTCTTAAAATTAAGCCATTTTAAAACCATCTTTTGGAAATCTTTCAACCGCTGAGATCCATATGTGACTGATGTGAAGTAGAAAAGTGTGCGAGTCAAATGAAAAAAAGGTTGTTGACTGGCCCAAGATTTTGACCTGGCACTACTCTTGACTTTCTTATTCCTTTTCATACTTTGCCTAGAATAGAACCCATGTTTTTATTCTTTTATAATAGGGTATAGAGTACTACATAATACATATGGTTATCATTTGCTCATTTCATGTCTCCTTTGCCCTTTTCAATAATATCAACATGTGATATACTAAACTAATAATACATACTACCATTTAGTGGACTAAAATTTAGTCCATTTACTTTGTTGAACTTGTATGTATGTAGGTATGTACTGTACATTTGATTTTTATATAGGTACCATACAATACAAGTACTTGGTTGTTTTTGTTTTTTTTTCGAGTTTTTCAAATCTGTATCTGTAGTTTTACTTTACTACTGACTCCTAAACTATAAAATGAAATGTATTTTGTGTCTGTACATACTATGTACTACTATAAGTATATTATTTTACCCTATTTATAATCCTATTGACTACTCCATTTTCATTACACTAACTAGTCTTATTTTTAACTTAAAACTTTTCAATAAGGAGCAATTGGTAGAGATTTTATTTTAAAGTAGAATTGGTCAAATTGAGAAAAAGTCAGCGGGAGGGTATTTAAGATTTAGACTTGGGATTAGGATTTAGGATTAGACTTCAGATTCAGATTTCATATATGATTTTATAATTTTACACAAAAAAGAATCGTTAATTATTGAGAATTGGGGAGGTACATTTAGAAGTGTAATGGCAAGGCAAAAATTTGGGAGGAAAATGTGAAATAGTATCCTACAAAAATAAATATAATGAATGCTTTGTTTTTAATTTTTACTTAATACTGAACGAGTAAGAAATTTGCAAATATTTATATTGATTTCTTTGTATTTATAGCTCAAACTCAAGAGCAAGAACAAGCTGAAGAAGCAGAACGGCCGGACTATGAAGAAGAAATTGAGCCAGGAAAGGAATATAAGAAAGACTGGTGCCCTCATCCAATCAACAGACCCAAATTAAGAGCTTGGATGGAGAAAAGAAATGATTCCTTCGTTTGTTTTGATGCATGGAAAAAGATGAATATGTACAATGTAAAAAATGCAGGTTCATCGATTAAGCTTTTCTGTTTAGTCAAAGGTCAGTATTTTAGTTTTAAAATATTTTTCACATTTTACTTACTTAATCACTTATTTATAATATTACTCGTACAAATGAAATAACTTAAAATATCTTTACTTTAATTTAGGGAATCCAAAACCCACTATTAAATGGTATAAAAATTGGAAATTGATTCCTAGGGGAGTCGACTTTCAGTATGATTTCAAAGAAAAATATATCGAAATTAGCGATCTAGCACCCGCAAATTCTGGTACTTACACATGTCAAGCCACAAATGGAGAGAAAATAATTAACCATGACGTATCTTTAAAAGTCGTCGGTAAGTTTTTATCAAATTAAAAATAGGCATCTACAAATTACTTGTAGATATATTTTTTGAACTAATGCTTTGGGAAATTATGATTGATTTTTTTTATTGCAAATCGTAAACTTAAATATTTTTTAAATAGCTTATTGTTTGTTATGTTAATCTGTCCGTGATCATAAGTTTGTGGGTCATAGTCATGTCATGTCTTGTTATGTGTTTGGTTTTTGTTTAATTAATGCTAATAATAATACTTGACAATTTTGATTTACTTTTTTGTTATTTATAGCTTATTTTTGTTTACTTTCAATCTCATTTTATTTATTTTTTGAATTTGCATGATTAATCGAATATACGTAATAAGCTCAATAATAGTTTTTGTATATACTTTGCTGATTCTTATTATATTTTCTGGTGTGGGTAAACTTTACTAGTACACGATTACGATTAGTACATACTCGTAGTTCTATGAAAATTGTTTGTATTCTTTATTTAATTGTCATTCTATTTTATTTAAAATGTAAAACTATTATGTCAACTTGATGCGGAGATGGGATTTCTAAATTTTCTCTTTCCTTCGTTCGGTGGTGGAAATCAAATTAGTACCTAAAATCGAAGCAAAAACATTAATAATTTATTAATTTATCATTTTTTGCTTTTTTTTTATTTGCATGGTTTTCACAGCTCAAAAAATGAGGCATTCGCCGCTTTTTTATAAAGAACCTCAGAATAAAACGGTTCTCGTTGGATCAAATCTTATAGTTCTGAACTGCAGTTCAAGATTTAAGGATGGAATGTCATTTACTGAGTTCTTTTATAATCATGCCGATTATGTTCTCAATTTAACAAACACGGATTATAAATTAGCTGATGTAAGTGATATATTTTTAAATAAATATTTAAACAGTACAACCTTCAAACTTCAATCATCGATCAAGAAGCTGTATTGTTAAGAGGTTTTTGAGACATAATGAAATTTACGTAATAATGAATTTATGAGTGATTTGGATATATGATTTGAATTTTGAATGAAGTGAGAAAATTTGAATCTATATCCTTCATGGTAAAAATGCGCATTTTATTAAATAGGGTTTGTATGTACATACTGCGATAATTCATGATATTGGTTTATTGTTATTATTAATTAATTACGATATATTTGCTAAAGTCAGAAGTGAAATAGTATATGAGCATAAACAATTCATTATTTATTTATATTTTGCATGTTAATTTTAATTTTAATTATGATTAGTGTCGATAGTTGATACTGTGTTTATTTTATTTAGCCTACCTATTTTATAAAATCTTATAAAAAGAGAAAAGGCAGCTAGCAAGTTTAGCTTTGAATTTGAATTAATTGATTTGAAAAAATATTTTAAAAATATTGGCTTCTTTGAATGGCTTTAAAAACTAATTCCATATCAATCTCTAAAAAGGATATATTCGTAATTCTTAAAACTAGAATCTTACAATTTTTTCATAGAATCTGTAACACATCAGCCAATATTTACATCTGTACCTGATAATATGACAAAAGTTGTAGGTGATACAGTTATATTAAAGGTAAAAGTTTTAAGTCATCCAGAGTACAGCACACAGTGGCTGCGTCATCCACCCGATGATCTTGAGAATCCTTATATTATTCAGGTATTAAAAAAGGTTTTTTTAAAAAATATAGGCTTTTTACCTATTACTTTGAATGGCTCTTAAGTTTTTTTTCAGTTGGCTTATCTTACCTCACCTCACATTTCATACTAAACAAATATTTATGTTCTACTATCAGTAGTAAATATCATTATCATTATGTATCTACTAAAAGTTTATTAAAAAGCACTAGAATAGAACTAATTACTACTACCATTATGATTATTTAGGTTAAATGTAGAACTATAACTATCACGTGCTCTGTAGAAAATTGCTAATTTAATAATGCATTCAATTCACATTACATTACCTACTTACATTTCTGGCGAGAAAGTATAATCTTAAATCGCACCCAGTGCAGCAGATTGTCTTAATATAGGTACTACCTACTTGTAGGCTAGCGGCTAGATTCTAAATATTATATCATTTTTCTGATTTTGAAAAAATCATAATCATGATGCTCAATTCTCATACAATAAATTGATAGATTTACTATTTTAGCGTAGGGTACTTAATATATAAATTTAATAACTGATACTGATAAACTCTAGTGCATAGTTTGTAGCTAGATTCACCATTTAACTTTAATTAAACACTCGAAAAGTATTAAGAAAATTGAATTCACTTTTCAGTTGAAACCTTATTAATTTTTGCAGTTTTGAAGCAGCATTAACAGCATGAAATGCTATAAATGTTTACCTTTAAAATATACTAATATATGAATTTTTTGAAATTATAGTCTCGTACAGCAAATAAAACACTCGATAGGAATTCGGATATTTTGGTTCTCGATAATGTAACTCATAAAGATGAGGGTTGGTACTCGTGCCTTGTTGCAAATTCCTTGGGGGCAATTAACACTAGTGTGTATCTGCACATTGTTGATGGTAACCATTTAAAAAATCTAAAAAATATATTACCTAAATCAAACAAACGTTTTTTTATTATTTTTTATATAGAACTTGTCATACCTCTTGCCAACAATAATAATAATATGATGACTAATATGACAAATATTGTTAATCAAGCTGAGCCTACAAGATCATCAAATCATACTAATAAAGAGATTTGGTTATATGGAGCTATCGGCGGTATTGGTCTGATTGCGTTAATTATTCTATTAACTTTCCTCAAAAGCATTATTCGCTCTAAGAAGTAAGCAAGCCAAGTCTTTTTCTAATTTAGATATTTGGTTCTTATTTTGATTGATAACCTTGTATTTTGTATATTTGTTAGATTTGACGATGAGAAAGGTGTCACACATACAAAGCAAGTTATAATCGAGCATCGACCTGCTATGGACAATGATGAAGGGGCAATTGTAAGAATATTTACTTATTTTAAGTGTGTTCTTTTTTTAAACTTATTTTTTAATTGTAATAGCTGATACCTGAAGTTAATATTAAAAGTATTCGAACAATAAGCAAGAAGGATTCAAATGGAAGCAGTAATCCAGAATATGTGGTGCCTATAGATTTACAGTGGGAGTTTCCTCGAGACAAGCTGGAATTGGGGAAATATTTGGGAGAAGGGGCTTTTGGTGAAGTAAGACTTGGTTATGCCAATGGATTAACTGCTGAAGAGCCGGTTATGGTTGTCGCAGGTAAGATAATGAACTTTGCTTTAAACTAGTTAAACTTATTAATGCACATAGTAGTCTGAGAAAATCTAATTTCGTTTTTTCTTATCTTTTACAGTCAAATCTCTAAAAAGTAAGTTACTTTCAATATCAAAAATATTATTTAGGTACTTGTTTTTAATTATTCTAAAATATTTGCATCGTTTATTGTTTAGAAACTCATAATGATACGGAGATGATTGATTTAATGAGCGGTAAGTAGAAAATCTACATTCATTTATTTTAGTAGTTTCTAGATATTTTCTCAAATTCTTCAATAATTTTTTTAGAAATGGAGACAATGAAAGTTTTAGGAAAACATATGAATATAATTAACTTACTTGGATGCTGCACTCAAAATGGAGATCTCCTGGTTATAATGGAATATGCTGAGCTTGGGAATCTTCGGGATTATTTGAGAAATAATCGAAACCATTTTATGAATATCTATGAAAAGCCCAAGGGGAGAGAAGATGCATTAGAGCTGGAGAAATCAGATGATTTGACGTTTCGGGATTTAATGAGCTTTGCTTATCAAGTAGCCAGAGGAATGGAGTACCTTGTCCAGAGAAAAGTAAGTATTAAATAGATTTAGTAGAAGTAGTAGGAGTACCCTAATGATATTTTTTTCCCAGTATGTGCATCGTGACTTGGCGGCGAGAAATATTCTAGTTTGCAATGGAAAAATTGCAAAAATTGCTGACTTTGGTATGACGAGAAGTACATTTACAAGCGACTATTATAGAAAAAAGAGTGATGGACGTGTTCCTGGTAAGTAAAAATAGTATTTTGATAGTTTTTTTTTTACTGAATCCTGTTTATTACGAAATTTACAGTAAAATGGATGGCAATTGAAACTCTTTTCCATCGAGTTTATACTTCACAATCTGATGTGTAAGTACTCGTATTTATACTTGAATTATTATTTAATTGTAATTATAACTGATCTTGAAATATTTTTTCAGCTGGTCATACGGTATACTTTTATGGGAAATTGTCACTTTAGGTTTGTCACATATTGAATTTTTGAATTAATGTTTGTTATTGTTGCTAATTATTTCTTAATTGTAGGTGGAACACCTTATCCAGCAATGCCTGACGTGAACAAATTGCTAGAATATCTTAAAGCCGGTGAGTTAAGTTGTCTAATTTTAGTTAGCCAAGTTTTTGTACTTGTTTCAACTTAATGAATTTTATATATTTTACAGGGAAAAGAATGGAACAACCTGCCAACTGCCCTACTGAATTGTAAAATAATATCTCGAAATTTTATGAGCCTATTTGCTTATGTTTCCTTTTTTCAATTTATAGATACCTTATTATGAGAGACTGTTGGATAGAGAAACCGGTTAATCGCCCAAATTTCTCTGAATTAGTTGAAGATATAGGTCGTATCTTGTATATTGCGGCAGGGACTGTAAGTTAAAATGAGACCCTTAAATAAATAATTATTTCTATATTTGTTTTTTTACCAATTTTAGGAATATTTAGAGATGGAAGGAGGTAATTTTACCATTTAAACTGAATACTAATCATAAAATATGTATTTAGATATTTATAAATAATTTAATTTTAATTTTTTGATTTTTAGTGCGACCTTTGGAAGAAGTCCCAACACCTGAATCAAGTCCTGAGAACTCGGATGCTTCAAAAGCTCAGCTGGATATAATGTTTGATCCTGAATTTCTTAAACAATTTGAAAATGGCCGTTGTCTCACATTGAATGGGATAGTTTAATGAGCATGGAGATTTTATACATATTATAATGATAAGACTTGAGATATAATTATCTGCAAAAAAAATTTATTTTTATACATTTACCATTAGCATTTAGCAGAATTATTATATAACTTTTTATTTATGACAAGTTCCTTATTTCAACTATTTAGTTTTATTTAATACATTCATAATTATAGGATATTTGTACTTAAAAGTAATAGGTATACATTTAATTTAGAGATTTATTTAATGTGTATTTACTATTCAATTTATTATTATTTTTGACCTTTATGAATTTATCTTAATTTTAATTACATAGAATCTTTAATTCTGATTCATTATGTAGTTTTCTTTTTATACAGCAATATAAACGCTGAAAATTTTTTATTATACAGAGAATTAATTAGAATTTTGAATAGGGAAACTAGACTGTTTAATTTTTAATAATCTTGTGTTTTTTCATTTTGTAACTAAATACTCATTTACTTGTATTTCTTATTTTCTATTAGCATATTATATTCAATCCCAATTACCTAGATTTAAAATACAATGAAATGAGATAAGTCAAGTTATCTGCCTAGTAATTTTGCTAAATTATGTATGTATGTACCTAGCACTTATTTAAAGGTAGTTCATTATTATCTAATTTAAATTGCAAATTAGCCAAACTTAAATTATATAATTCAAGTTTATTACATATTACTTTTAGATGTATTTTTGTATTAAGATAGATATAAAAAAACTAAAAAAATAATTAAATGGCTGTACAAAACACATTTATTCAAGATACCTATATTACTTGTAATATTTATGATACTATTACTATTAGTGTTTTGATATTATTAATTAATTACATATATTATAGGTTTATAAAAATGAATCTTAATTATCTAAAATCTTTTTTGAAAATTATATAAAGTGAAGCTGTGTGAGTTTTGTATCTCAAATTCAATCTCAAAAATGTATAAATAAACTATTCACTTGTCTTTTTGTGAAATTCAATTTGATGCAAAGGAGAATGCATTTCTTGAAATTTTTTTTTGAAAATTTCATTTATAGACAAGGATAAACTTAATGTAGGATTTCAAAAATGATAATTAAATGTGTGTTTTTTTTCGGGGAAGCGATTTTTTTTGGCGAATTTAGCCGGATTTCGGATTCATTCGACTCGCGATGTTTTTTTTGTTAATATTGGAACTCTATTTTTAACTAGATATGTCTTGTAAATAGATTAACAGTTTGAGTTAGAACTAGATTTATATGGTTTAGGTAATACAAGACACTTGGTATTACTTATTTCTAAGTTTTGAAAAATTGATATTGGGCCTAGCAAAATTTTCAAGAAATCATTATATAGACATATTAGCGTTTTTAAAATTTGAAAATTTTCAAAGAATGTCAGAAGTTTAGCAAATCTTGGACACTGATACGAGTACAGATTTGTTCCCTAAGGTTTAGTAGAATGATTTTTTAAGAGATTTTGGGTTTAGTTTGCATAATTTAAATTTGCATAATTCAAAATTTAGAAAAATTCTGCTGTTTTCAGGTCAAAAATTCGAGGATTTGAAAAAATTTTAGAATCTAGAGATTGACAAAATTTTGAAAATCCTCGATCCAAATCTAAATCTAACCTGACGGACCTAAACTAATAAAAAACTAAAAAAACTTTGGGTTAATTTCATACAGGGGGTAAAGTTATATATTATATGTGTTATTTATGAAAAAATCGCTTTTTTGCCAAGTGTCTGGTTTTCAGGTTCACGTTCACAACTGAAGTTTTGAACGAGTCGAATGGAAATGGAAACTTTTTATATAAGCTTCAAACTTCAAGCTCAAACTCAAAGCGTATCATCCTGTGTATCCTTTTGCCCTTAACTTTTTCATCATCTTTATCTTTTTGGCTCTTGATCAATTTAACTAAACATTATCTTTATATGCACTACTATCTCAATAACTGCGGTACGTTATACAGATAGATCGTACAAGACCGAAGATTTTGAGCAAATTATTTCTATCCTTGAATCTTACCAGTCCAAACACACTACTTGCATTGCAGTATGTTTTAAATATTTATTTTAAATTTTAAATCAAACCCAGCCAAATATTGATAGTGAGCTTTAAAAGTGTTTTGTAAAGCAATAATTATGAGTGAAAGCAAAAGTGATGGTAAATTATCGAAGAAAGATTCTCTACCTTGCGGTAAGATACTTGGTGGTCTAGTACTAACGATAGCACTTGCAATTTCCATATTTTTTCTACTACCACCGTATTTTGAAAGCAGTTCCGGTCTAGCACATCAAAATCAAGTCAATCAGTTTAATAAAGATCATAGTGATAGAATTCGATCATTTGATGGTGAAAGTGACGACGATGATGATGAAGAAATGGATTTGATAGTTGAATTGGACGCTGGTGAAGCTGGGAAATTTCATGGATTGAGAGAACCACTTGTTCTTCAAGAGCAAGGTCAAAGTCATTATTTTTCTTTTAGAGGACTTCCATATTCGAAAGCGCCATATCGGTGGAAAGTAAGAAATTTTTTTAGTTAATCCTAAGAGTATAGAATATAATGTGAAAAAAATCAAATTTTGACAAAATTTTGATAGGAACCTCAACCACCGACAGTTAAGAGTTCCCCCATAGATGCAACAAGATATAAGCCGGTTTGTTCTCAATGGGACCCAGCAAGTGAAACTGTCATTGGAAGTCAAAGTAAATTTTTTAGATTTTTGATAGCAAAAAGTAAAAAAGAGAGTACCTACCTAACTTTTAGATATAAATATCATATCAATCAATGCTAAATGCTAATTAAGGAGCATAAATAAATGCTAATAAGTATGATAATTGATAATATGGGATGCGATGGGACATGGAAATTTCGATAAAATCATCGTTTTTAGTTTAGTCTGGGAATATTCTGGAAAACTTATTCTCATATCTCAAAATCTCATATCTCAAAATCCCAGAATCTCTAAAAATTCTTCAAAATATCGTTGATTTATAGAGATTTTGTCCCTGATTTGGTGGATTTTGACCCTAATTAATTCTTGTGATTCATGTCATTTTGAAGATTTTAATTTCAAGAATTGTAAAAAAAATGTCCCTGTAAAAGTAGGTATGTATTTGCAATTATTATTGTTACTTGTTAAACTTAATATCTGTTCTGTAATGTCCATTTATTGAAATTGAATTTTTTCAATTACTTGACAGATTGCCTACATTTGAATATCTTTACTCCAAAGCTACCTCAGTCTTATGGGAATTTCACACTACTTGCCCCAAAAACCTTGAACAAAATCTTCCTACCAGTCCTCGTCTACTTTCATGGTGGGGATTATCAAAAAGGCTCTGGAAATTCTCTCAGACCTCAGAATATCATGAGAGAAAAGGGCAAAGTTCTACTCGTGACTGTCAACTTTCGATTAAACGTGATGGGATTTTTGTCAGGTGCTGGAGAACACTCGGAATTACAGGGGAATTATGGTCTACTTGATCAAATAGCCTCACTTAAATGGATCCAAAAAAACATTCATAATTTTGGAGGTTCTGGAAAAAGAATTACAATTTTTGGGGATGTTCGACTACTTCTTTTTTCTCCACTTGCTAAGCCTGAAGAACTTTTCCAAAAAGCCATTGTCATGTCAAGTCCATCCTGGTCCAATGTACAAAACTATGACCAGACTCGAGGAAGACTTTTCCTGGATAAATTGATTGAAATCCTCAACTGTCCTCAGAGGATCGATGGTGAAAGCGAGGAAGGTCCTATCGAATGCCTTAGATTGAAAGATCCTGAGGAATTGATTGCCAAATCTCATACAATTTTTAAGGGAGATCAAGGAGACCTTTCTGGATTTCAGTTTGGCCCTATAGTTGACCAGAATTTGAGGGAAAGTCCGGTTTTACCACTATCTCTAGTAGAGATTTTAGACCCTGAATCACCCTACGCACTTCCTCAAATACCGATACTAGTAGGAGTTAATGAACTGGAGGAGTTGGACCTTTTGAGAGAATTTTTAAAGGAAAATGTTCAACTACTTAACTACACTGGAGATTCTTATGATCAGTTCAAAGTCAATTTGTTCAAAGCACTTTTTGTCCAAAAAGATATATTTTATCCGTACAGCAGTGCTTTTGAAGCTATATGGGAATTCTACTTTACAAATTCTGATGATGAAAGTAGTGAAGAAAGTAATCAAGTTCTTTCAACTAGAAGGCTTTTACAACTTTTTACCGATGTCAGGATTCATGTTCCAAACAACTTATTTCTTCGAAATCTCATTGGAAAATCAAAATCTCCAATTTACAACTATGTGTTCACCTATAGATCTGAGGATTCAGATAATTTGGAATATATTTTAAATTCCAATCCAGAAAGCCCACCTTGGAATGATATCAATTATATAGCAGACTTTGATGATGAAGAATCTGAAGAGGTTGAAACGGTTCAAGATAAACTTGTCAGAAAAATAATGAGACAGGTACATTGATAATATATTACAATGCAATGATATAATATTATGTTGACAATATCTAACTTGAAATTTTTAGGTTTTTGCGAGTTTTGCCCTTTTCGGGAACCCAAAATTTGGACTAGAGAATCTATCATGGAGTAAATGGGAGAGAAACTGGCAAAACAAAGAAATTCGATATTTTGAAATCGATTCAGAACCAAAACCAATGGGTAGTAACTTTCGACTCAATTCTACTCTATTTTGGAACGAAGCAGTACCAAATCTAATTAGAGAAGGTGACAATAAACCATTAATTTCACAATTATCTTTCATGTGGCAAAGGCCCCTCTGGATGACATTTTTAATGATATTAATCATAGTTATTTTAATATCTTTCGTACTTTTTCTCGGATTTTTTAAAATCATGTACTTTTTTTATAGTCCTAGTCCTAACAATAATGAATAATTATAAAATATGGTATTTAATTTGTCAAGTAAAACAAAAAAACTACAACTAAATCTCAGCATAACTTATAAATAATTCATAATGTATTTCAAATAAACTAATTTAAACTAGGTAGCTTATACTTATAAGTTTCCAAAAATAATTTAAGAAAATAAGGTAAAGGAGAAAGAAAAAGTAAAAAATCCCAAACTATTTAACTAGGTACTAGATATATTATATACCACCTAATAATAAAAATGTTATAAGGTATTATTAATTATGTTTTAAATTATAAATCATTCTGTATACCTAATTAACAAATTGTAAAAAGTTATTTTGTACGAAGTTATTACTTACTTTGAGGCGCAATAAATTAATACGAAATGTTCATTTTTTACATAATTATTTTCATAGAGTGCAATCAAAAGATTTGTACAGTTTCCGAAAATTTGATGAAAGATGTGTCTCCTCCTCTTTACTTACTTTACACTGTTTCCAATCAACTTTATCCGGACAGTTAAGAAGATGTTCTGACGCCAATAGTTCTCTTCCAAATTGAATTGGGAAATTTTTGTGGATTTGGGCAAATAATTTACTTCCGTCAGGTAGCTCAAGGAAGAAATATGGGAAACCTAAATAAATACAATAATTGTTATGTATTGTATCATAATTTGTAAATATACGAGTATGCCCGTTCAATTTCATGTGTCATAGTCATAATCTTACCAATTTTAGTCATTTGAAACAATTCTGCATTTTCTGGGAACTCTTGAAATTCAATTTCTTCTTTTTCAGCAAACTCCTATAAATAAAGTAAAAAGATACATAAATATGAACAGTAAACTTTAACAAGGGCAAGATAAATAAAAAATGCGTACAAACCTGACAATAAAGCTTCAATCCTACTGTTTTGCTTATAGGAATAGGTATAGCTTGTATTTGTAAATGTGGACTCTTGAAATTTCTTTCATAAAAAATGACAGCCTTATCTTGTGATGCGAAATATCTCTTGAGAGACTATTTAAAAAAGAAATTAACATTAATTTACTAACAAGCCTATAACTATTTACCGACTTAAACTTTGTAATTTCTTCAACCACATCTTCTGAACATTCAAGGGTTGACTGAAAATGACCAATCGGCAAAATAAGAACCTAGAAAATGTCATAATATATTAAAAAACTGAATTATAATAAATATAAGTTGAAATGTTTACATGATCATCAGTTAATTGTCCTTTAGCTAATGTTAAATACACCGAATCTCCTATGCTTACAACAAGATGTTTCTCAACCTCTTTACTGGCTAGACAAAACCAACAGGGCCCCGGTGGTGGCATGTTTGGTCGTGGTCTCTTTCCACCATGTTCTAATCCATCGGATCCAATCATTCCACCACGTCCCATACCACCTCTTCCTCCTCTACCACGTCCTCTTCCACCATATGGTCTTTTGTTGTATCTAGTATCTTCTCCAGTATATGACTGGTCATAAAAAAATTGGTTAGATGTTGCAGTTTTTGGTTGGTCAATAACATTAGATGAAGTATTTAATTTTATTGAAGGCATTTTTGAATATGGATTATCAGTAATGTCCACAGCGGGTTGTTTTGCGAGATCTAAAAAACAATTAATAGTTAATAGTTAATAGTAAAATATATTATAGAATAATATACTTATTATTACTTATTTGGACTTATAATAAAAATAATCATTATTTTTATTTTCAATAATAAGTTTACCAGCATTCGACATATTTTTCATAGGTGTAACATTGAATGCATAAAGCCTGAAAAAAATTATTTTTTACAATTAATGAAAATATAAGAATTATTTATTTTAAAAGATATTATACGTACCATTTCTTTTTTTCAGGATTGCCGACTTTTGCTAACGAAATGAACCTACGATTTCAAATTTTAAAAAGTCCCGTTAGAAACTATTAATGATATAGATTATAAAATAAAATACATTTTACCTCGTAAATTGTAAAGCTTGCTCTGCTAATACCTAAAAATATCATTATGATGAGTGATGAGTCATTTTAATTATATAAGACTTTCATAATTCTATAAAATATAAGAATTAAATTTTATAAAACTAAGCCATTTACAATTTACAGGAGTTTCGTTTAGGGGCACTCCATTTCTATAAAAAACTTACTTCATGATTTCTATATGGAGCTCTTTCATAGTGAATACCTTCTAATCCTTCACTAAAATGATATCTAGGTTTTAAACTAGCAGCTAAACGGGAAATCAATAATGAAGAGTTTTCAACTTTTCTCTCCTAAAAAATAAAAATACGTTATATTAATTAATTTATGTGATAGTGATTTTAGTATAGTGACTTGTTGTTACCGGCTGTACAGTTGCATTATTCTCAATTCCTGTAGGCCATTGTGCTGTCAGGAGAATATCAACACCTTTGAATCCACTTTCATTTAATAATCTTATCTCTAAATTTTTAACATCCTCATAATTGAATTCAACATTTTTCTTTTCAGCTGCTGATTTTGTCGCTTCAATTCCACTGAAATAAGCAATTTTTAATCCACCCGCATCTGTATAAACGCCTCTTTGGCCTAAATTAAAATATTTAATTTAATTTAATTCTCAAATACTCGAATCAATCTGCCAATTGAAATTGAAATGAGTATGACAGTATGACATATATGTATGAGTATGACATACATTTAAATTTTAAATTAACACAAAAAGTAGATTAACGAATATATAGCGTAATCATAATTGTATAGTTACCTAAATAAGTGATGTTCTGTGCTATTTCACAACCGGTAATATTTGGATAATAATTCGCTTGTGATTGATTGACTGGTCCAAGGATAAACCTAGGTACATAAAATTAAAAAACAAGATAAAAAATAATGGTTTATATTTTAAAGTAATGTATTGATTACGTTGGAATAGGTGCTGATGGAATTATTAAATCTTCTTGGAAATCCTGAGGAAAGAATTCTCCAATACATAGTAGCTACAAAAAAATATCAACATGAATGAGAATTTCTTATAAAACCTAATTTTGGTTATGAAATATGAATTAGACACTCACTCGACTCAACTAAAATAGATAAAATATTCTTGTTGTGTTTACGTGTGTATAATATTAAATATTAGGATATTCATTGTCAGCTTTGAAAACCAAACTTTTGCCTCATTTTTCCGTGTTATTTACTTGCAAAAATGAGACCAAAATCGGGTATTTCAGATTCAGAGCTGAATCGAATAAAACAGCATTTACAATTAAATTGTGCCATAAAAAACCTTAATTTTGACCCCAATTGTACTTCTTCGATACACTTAAAATCAAGCTAGAAAAGATTTTTCTTTTTCAGAGATAAATATGACAAAGGCTATCCATACTGTTCCATACATAATATAAACAGTATAATATAATGACTATACCTAATTTACTAATTACTTATTTACCTAATGAAAATGAAATCTAAATTGTATGTAATGTAAAATGCAAAAAAGATTTTTTATAATTTCTTACCATTTGAAAAGGACCACTTTTGCTGTTGACAATTTTGACCCGGTTAAAAAGTTCAATGAACCGACCTTCGACACTTCCGGCGACCAAGATCTTGTCCATGGTGTCAATTTCAACCAAGATAACTATGTCCAGAAATTTAATGACTAATTAAATTAAATTATCCTCAAATGAAACTCAAAATCAAAATCAAAAAAAATTATTTTTTGCAATTTTTTTTTTTTTTTCGCATTTGAAATTGAAATTGAAAATTTGAAAGGAATATGAGCAGAAAATAAAAAAACCGCTTTCCCCGTTCAAAACCTCGTGAAAAATTTCTTCTTCAAAAAAAAAAAACAAACAGCAAAATAATTAAAATTAATTCCTTAATTAAATACAGGTAAGATTAAGATTACAATTAAATTACATTAATTAGAGAGTGGAACCTCTCTATAACGAACCTCTCTCTATAATCTATAAGGAACCTTTGTGTGTGTTCCCTCACATTACAATCAAATTAAATTTTTGTAACTAATTATGTAAAGATATTCTAAATTCTACACTAACTAACTTAAACTAAACCTAAACACAAACACATTTCTATTCTATTTCTATTGTCTCTATTCATCTAATCTAGGTAATTCTATCATTTGTTTTATTTTTTGTCTCTCTATAACGAACACGGACTATTTATTTCGTGTTCCTTTTATATGTCGTTATAGAGGGGTTCGACTGGTGCATCCTAAATACTAATCCTGAAAATTTAATGAATAATAAACCCCCTTTTATACAGCATATAATCTTATATAATAAACATGAACCTCTCATATTTGTGTGGGTTTTAATACAGGACATATATAGTATGTACCATAAATATAATTTATGGGGTTTTCGACCTCGGGGATTACAAATATCATGACCATGGTCTTCCGCGACCCGCCGATTGACCAAAGAACCCGTCTTTTTGATTTTGGCGGGTTTTTTCAACTTTTGATTTTAATATAATTTATTGAATCGAAGGGATTACAGCTACAAAAACATATTGCAATAACCGACGAATTTAATATTCCAGGAGTTCCCGAGATTTATCTCGGGCTTAATTTCTAGTAATAAAATAATTCCTACATAGTACTTTATATATTTCTTTTCACTTTTTTTTTTGTTTTTTTCTACTTTTTGACCTTTATTAAGGTCAAATTAACAGCCAAAAAGAATTTTGGGCTTCAATACTAGTCTTCTTATAAACAACAAACACTTGAAACTATCTTCTATATTATTATTATTATTAGGTATATTTAAATTGAATATGTATAACGAGTAAATTAGTACATACTGAAGGCATTTAAAGATAGTTTTTGTATTCTAAATTTAAATATTTTAATTTTAATTTAATTGATAATCAATCCTATAACCTATAATTACATATACTTACTTACATATTCATTTTCATATACTTACATATTTTTACAAGCCTCATGTTTTGCATCCTTCTTTGTACGAGCGACTCCTTTTGCTACACACATACACAATTAAATAAATGTCAGTTATCAGTTAAAAAATTGTCTCTAATTTAATTAACAAAATAAAACCTCATTTTACAGAATCAATTCATTTATATTAAAAAGGCTTTAATGAGTCTTATAAATAAATAAAAAATAATCATCAGTTCTACATTTTATATTATTTTATTATTTATATTTATATTTATGTATGAATGAAAAAGCAGAAAAATAATTTAGAAGTAAAAAAAAAAATATTAGGCTATTATATAGGTATCTTTAAATTAATTTTATTATTAGAGGAGGTGAAATTGACTAATCTATTTTGAGGAGTCATGATGAGCCAGCAGAATGGGAAATATAAATATTGTAATAAATGGAAATATATACGATATTAGACCGTATAGAGAGAGGTATGTATAAAATGATTAATAATAAGTGTGTATTAAACTATTAATAGGTAAGTGTGTATACCTTCAGATTCATCAAGTTTAATGGTGCAAGAGAAAGTTCGATCATGAACTGGTCCATCCTCTGAGAAAGTGAAGAGTGGTGTTTGGGGTCTTGGAGAGATTATACAGAGGTCATAGAGCATCGCAGCCGGCGTTCTCATACTAGGCTCCTAAACAAACAAACAAAGTTAAATATCTTATGCCATATACTTATTATATATTATCATAATATTATAAATTTATAAATAAGTAGCTAGCTAATAATTATAAACTACATAATATGTAAGTAAGTATGTGTATATTTTTCTCTATCACTAATTATACCTAAAATTCTTTCGCAATTTCATAAAAATTAATAAGTATATGTAACAAAATATGTTAGGTAATAAGTAAAATAAGATAAAAAAAAATGGAATAATAAATGATTGGTTTTTGTTGGTATACCTTTGGTTCCTTTTTGGGTTTAATTCTTCTTCTAGCATAGTTAGAGTTGATTTGAGATGGTCCTAAGTATGTGATGGTTCGTCTCTCACCCTCCATCATGGTGTTGGTGTTTGAGGTCAAAAATCCAAGAGGAAGATTTATATTTCCACCACCACTAGTAGGAGCATTAGGAGCTGAATTGTAGTCCATCATCGGGTTGTTTGACATTGACATCCCACCCTGACCCTGACCCTGACCCTGTTGACCATGCTGGATTATTTGCCCTGACATTGACATACTACTATACTGCTGCTTTTGCTACACATAATTTAAAAATAAAAGAACTACATTATTATTTTTATATCTTTATGTTATTACTATGAATCATGTTATTTTTATTTATGTTATTATTAATAGTAAAGGTAAGGCTATTTTGTAAAAGGATGTGACTTACATGTTGTTGTTGTTGTGATGATGGAGATGTTGTTGTTCCAGGAGGAGGAGGATTTGTTTTTTGTGCATTGTTAATGTTATATAGATTCGAATAATTGGGATTCATTCTCCTCTTATTACTCTTGCACTCCACTCTCCACCTATAATATATTATTAGTCCTGAAGAAAAGAAAGAATAATTTTACTACGTATTATATTAAATAGGTAGGTACTTATTAAAAAATTAATTTATAATTTAACAAGCAAACTAACCTATTCTCGAACTCGATTATCTCTCTCCTTAACTGTTTTTTTTTTCTGTTTTTTTATTACCAACTAACTATGCATGAGTTGACGGAAAAAATTCCGTATAAGAACCTCGGATATTTAAAAATGTGAAATAGCCAAAATTTGTCATTTTTTATGCTGGTTCCGAATTCGAAAACCGTTGGTACCGCAATTGACCCGTTCCCGAGTTACAGGTCAAAGTTCAAATTTCGAAATCTTAAAAAATTAATATCTCAGCTTCTATAAGAGGTAGAGACTAATCTAACACATCATTAGAAAGGTCTCAACGAGTACTACAAGATGACCTAAGTCATTGATCCCAAAGGTCAAAGGTCAAGGGTCAAAAAATTAAAAACTTTAAAAATTCAAAATTCTGTATGCAGTTCACTTTTTCGCCACAAAACTAACCTAACCTAACCTATAGCAATCATAACCCCTCAATGTAGTCACAGGAACCGTGCGGGTCACTTGGGAGGTGCATAATTCACATTAGGGTGAAAATGTAAATCTTTTTGCACAGGTCGCTTCGCGACCTGGTTAGAGGTTGTAGATTCGACTGATGTTGGGTTTTCAG
>JAQIXA010001420.1:0-24981 GCA_034699045.1 Nanhermannia cf. coronata Gr-Ori-00579 | reverse complement strand
ACAGACAGACATACAGACAGACGGACAAAGTGCAAGCAAAGTTGAATAGTAAGGGCTCGCTTCGCTCGCCCAATTAACCAAATTTTTTCAGTTTTTTTAGGTTATGTGTTTTTAAAAATTGGGTTATTTTCATACAGGGGAGGGGGCTCAGACCAAAAATAAAAGGATAATTTCAACCAAAATAGGAGTGAGATTAAACTAAAGTCTTTTTTAAATCCTTGCTTGCTGGCAAGGAATTTTTTGAAAAACTCAAAATTTCAATAATTTTGGGTTTTTCTAAAACAATCGCATTTTGATTTTACAAAAATTAGGTAACTTTTTTGAAGTAAAGACGAGGCCATAAATCAAAAATATTTTCAATTTTTGCAAAAAATATAAAATTTAGATTCTTTGAATTGGTGTGTCTTATTTGAAAATAATTTTAAAAAATTTTAGTTGTCGAATCTAATTTGTAGGGTATTATAGTAGTTATAATATACAGATAGTTGTTAGTATAGGGCATAATTAGGTCATTAATGAAATTCCGACCATTTAAAATTGAAGTTCGTTTGACCAAAATTGCTCTTCTCAAAAAAGATATCGAAAATATTTAGGCTTTAATAAATATAGACCAGATTGGAATTTTGAACAGGTGAGATATGAAATCGATAGGAAATTTAATGGAGATCACGAATCTGAAAACCTTTTAATGCCAATATGTACAAGCCAAAAGTTATGGGTCATTGAACTAAAGAATTTTTTCATGAGAAAAAAATTGAAATTTTTTTTGAAACTCCTAAGTAAAAATTGCTGCAAAAGACTTGGCATTTTACGCTTCCAAGCAGTATGCCTGGGAATTGTAAATCTTGATATTTTAAGTCATTTTTGGAGCAATTTTGGCCTATTTCAATTTTTTCAATAAAAGTCTTGAGTTCATTGACCCATTTTCTTTTGATCTGTACACCTTGGCATTAAAAGGTTTTCAGATTCGTGATCTCCATTAAATTTCCTATCGATTTCATATCTTACTTGACAAAAAATTCGATCTGTTGTTTGTATATTAAGCCAAAACATTTTCCCCACCTAATTCTGAAACGCCTTGTAGAATGAATTATAATAAAAATTTCAAGATTTTTATAAAAATTTTAAGTTAACCAAATAGTCTCATACCTAATCTACTGAATCTGTCCTAAATCCTCAAAAAATTATTTTTCAAGATTTTGAAATTGACATAAAATGATGATGACCAGTCCTCAATAATTGTCCAAAATAAGATCCTTGATAAGAATACAGAAAGTTTTATGAACAGAATTGATCGTTTTTTTGAAGAAAAATGGGCATTTTTTTATGAATAAAGTTTAATTTCATCCCTATTTAAGTTGAATTAACATAATATTTCTGGTCTAACTTTACCCATATGTATGAAATTAAACCAAATTTTTTAAATCCTCATCTAACTTAATTTGCAAACTAAGGAATTTTTTGGTTTAATTTCATACAGAGGTAAGGTTAACTAAATATATGGGTAAATTCAACCAAAATAGGGATGAGATTAAATCGGAGCCTTTTTTATGTGTCAGATATATTTCAAAAAATAGAGATTTGAGTTTTGAAGTGATAACCATAATAGGCATTTATGATAGTATTCAAATTCGAAATCTGTATTCAATCTGCAATGTATCAAACTCTTTTTTTGGGATATTTTTCACTTTTTATCAAAATTCGGATACTTTATATAATGCTTGAAAAACCTCAAAAATTGATCGAGTATCCTATTGAGCTTGTCATATGCACAAAAGAGAAAAAATATAAGTACCCTATATATAGTGTGAATTACTACAGTTTAATACAGCTAAATGTCTCTATAAAGCCGTAAAATACAACGAGAACTCTAATTTTTAAAAATCCCGAAAGAGACCCAAAATTTTTGCTCTTGTCTCAAGCTCTGTATTAATAAATAGAAAAATTCTTCGATTTTTGAAGCGTTTTTTGATAGCTCCGATTTCCCATTTTTTGGTTGAATTTACTTCTATATTTTTCGTCTAACTTTATGAAATTAACCCAAATTTTAAATAAAAATCTTAACCTAACTACTAACCTACCATACTAAGGAGAAGTAAGTAGGTATTTGATTCCAAAAAGGTCAAAATAATTCATAAATGCTGTTTATATCTGTATGTATTTGACTGATCTACTGCATATTTTGAATTTTGGGATCTTTGGGAAATTGTGTCTAGGTTACTTGATGTGTACGAATGTGCGTTTATTTAATAGATTTCAATTTGAGTCAAAGCTTATATTCTTATTCTATCGGTCTTGATTTGAGGTATCTTAAATAATTGACCATCATATTAGAAGCTGATTAAGAATTAGGAATTAAGAAGGCTGATTAAGAATAAAGTGAATCAAATTGAAAAAAATGTCTTCTGAAGAGAGTCCACCATGTATTCACAAGCTTCCGGTTTGTACTAAAATAGACCTATTTTGTTCCTGTACCTCATGACTATGACCTTGTTATGTGACATATTTGTACAATAGACATTTCATAGATTGTACAAATACCACGGTTTTTTCTCATAAGAAATAGCTTTGCTGAATTTAGGTATCAGTCAAAACTTAATTTTGCTACATAAAGCTAAAACATAAAGTCAAATTTTTTATGAGATTTTGGCAAAAAACCGTGGTACATAATTGGGCGAGCGAAGCGAGCCCTTACTATTCAACTTTGCATGCACTTTGTCCGTCTGTCTGTATGTATGTATGTTCGCGGCATAACTCGAAAACTACTGGACCGATCTTGACCAAATTTGGTATGAAGGACCCTTACAGGGTCTAGTTGTGCATACTCGAAAAAAATTTCAGATTACCCCACCCCTTGGGGTCAGGGGACCCTTTAAGGGTTCCCCATATTAATCCAATAGGAAAAATCAAATATGAGGTTTAAGTGGCCTAACTATAAGGGATAATCGATGACGGAGATTCCGAATTTTATATCTGCTTGACCCGGCAGTTGACATTTGACCCAGAAAATGCTATAATTTGAGAATTAAGTGGTTCTAGAGGTAGTCAATGGCGTAGATTCCGAATTTGACGTCCATTTAACCAGAAAACTGACCTTTGTCCCTGGAAAAATGGGGTAAATTGAGACGTTTTCAACGCTTTGCTTGCACAATTTATAATCAACTTCTAGTGAGTTGATTAAAGCCTAGTCTAAAATATAATCAAAAATTATGTTTTTTTTAATTTTTTAGACCTTTCAAGTGCTTCTGTGGAAAGGATTTCAAGCGGCAACAACATCTTCAAAGACATAAGGCACAAACTCATGAAGGTAAAAAAGAATCGAGAAAAACTCAAAATACTTCGAGTGTTTATCTAGACGAAAATAATTCCAATTATTAATTTTTTGTAATTGTACGTACGAGTATTGTAATACTGACTGATTTAAAACGGGCCTTATTAAAACAAGGATTTTGTATTCTATCTGTACTCTGTACTTTATCCAACCTGGGTTTCAGCAAGATTATCATGTTCTTTATTATAAAATTCATATTTAAATCAATACTTGAATAGCTTTTCTTGATACGAGTAGTTAAATTAGTTGTTATTGTAGTATTAATGGAATGGTTAATGACAAAATAGGCAAATTAAACTTGGAAATTGTTAATTTTTGCAAGGACATTAAATTCTTCCTCGATTAAACACAACAATTCTTGAACTGACTCATCTGATTGAAATGCAGATTTGATTCCAGTGGCAGTGAATCTTATGCCTTCAGTATCACTTATTGAAGTCATTAAAAGTCCTACAGGCACAAAAAAATTTGGAAAATTTTCAGTATAAGTAGTATTTATGTATGTTAGTTTAAATAATTATACCAAGCCCAGATATATAGCAAGGTATCATAAATCCGATTATTTGAGCTTTTTGTCCTCGCCAGGTCAAATCATGCTTCGGTCCTGGAACTTTAAAAACAGATTTTTATATGTCTCTTTTCAATCTATAGTCTATTATACGTAAGTATGCTAAAGAATATAATAATCAGAAATTATAGAATTTTTAAGGATTCTTAGAGCTGAATTTAATCCTTAAATTCAGCTCTAAAATCCCTAATTTTGTCAATTTTCAAGTTTTCAAGGGTTTCTAAAAATTTTGCTCTTAAAATATTGTCTCTATAAGAATTTAATTAAGTACCTCCAGAATATCCAAATTGTAAATCTGAAGCCCGATATTTTTTCTGTAGAACACTCGCAGCCACTAACAATTTATGTGGCAGGGTGTTGAATAAAATGCTTGAATAGCTGTAAAAATACATGAAATAATTCCTCGTCCGAAAGGCTTCATATCTTGAGAAGGTTTTTTGTAAACGACTTGAAGGATTTGAATCCCCCAATGGTAAAGCTAGACCTAAACCATATCTGAAATTTTCAAAAATATTGTTAAAAATCACGACAATTTATCAAAAATTTGCAAAAATTACACGTGGTTCCTCAGTTTATCATCAGGATGATTCGGCCTTGCCATTGTTACCCCCATGATTGGATTTTGTGGGATTTTTAACCCTTTTCTCAACATAAAATTTCGAATTCCTCCGCAAAATCCGGCCAAAATCACCGAAGACACACGAACTTGGTTATTTTGACAAATTTTTCGAATTTTTGAGAATTGTACAGTGCTTGATATTCCAATTGGGACATCGAAAGCCGATTTAGTTCTAAATATTTTAATTTAAAGATTTGCTTTTGTAAGAAATTATCGATTTTTACCTGAAATCTGATGCTTGGATTTTGGTTTGCCATTCGGTTTTATTAGCAAGTCCCCCAAAAATTAATTTAGAAGTTGTATAAGGAGTCCTTACAAGCTTCATAAAGATTTGCAAACTATTTTGAGAATTTTCAACCTTTACTTGGTTCATAAGAAATTTCTCGCCTGAGAAAATTTTTGAAACTATTTTAAGTAGTGAGAAACAGTCGCAGATTGCATGATGGACCTTAAAAAGTTCAGAGATATATAGGTATTAAGTATTAAGTATGTAGGTATTAAGTAGGGGCAGATTAGGGATAGTTTGAAAACTTTTTTGAAAGGGGTGTCCGGGATTTGTGCATAAGAAATGCCAATACATTGTTCACAGCTTTTGTAGTGCTATATCGACGCAAAATTTAGTCGAAAACTCGATTTTGATCAAGATTTTGGCAAATTCCGCTTCAAACAGCTCCAAAACTGAAGCGGGAATATTCGAATATTGTTCGAATATTCGAAAATCCTTTTATTTCACTATTTCAGTCAGTTTTTTGACCATTTTCGAATATTCCCGCTTCCGTTTTGGATCTGTTTGCATCGGAATTTGCCAAAATAATCATCAAAATCGAGTTTTGCTTTGGATCATAATTTACGTCGATATAGCACTACAAAGGCTGTAAACAAGGTATTGGAATAATTCCTATGCACAAATTCCGGACCCCCCTTTGGACAGCCTGTTTTTCTATGAATTAGTTGCTATTTTGATCTGAAAAAATCTCAAATACAGCATATTCTATAAAACTTTACGATCAAAATTACTGCAAAAATAGGCTGTTCAAACTTTAAAATCTTTTTCAAATTATCCCTGCCTACCTCTATAAATTATGAGTATACCCTTTAAAATGCCTTATAGTTTAATATTATCCCTATTTTGGTTGAATTTTCCCCTATGTTTTTGGTCTGATTGGATGAAATTAGCCTAAATTTCTTTAATTTAATTTAGTTTAGGTTAGATTAGGTTAGGATTTTAAATAAAAAAGAGTTAAGTTAAACCAAGAATATAGGGATTAATTCAGTCAAAATATTAATAATAGTAAATCGAAGCCTTTAAAAATTACCTTTAAAAATAGTACTGTGTTATTATCCTTCTCATTTTTGACAAAATAAATATTCCATAAGGGCCTTTTCTTCTCAAACTTAATGTCCATTATTTCTTTCAAAATTTGACCTAATTTTAACCTCACATCCTCAGAGCTATCTTCTTGGTCAATTTTGCATTTGTCCAAAACTTCAAAATGTTCATTCATATCAAAATTTTCGCAATTTTTCCAAAATAAATGACCCATCCACGAGACGAAATATTGACGTAGTTCAGGATAGACCAAGTGACCATGTTGGTCCATCAAATTGAGGATTTTATCTTGAAAATCCTGCTTGAATTCTTCCAGGTCGACTTGACCTTCAATATTCATTTGTGAGAATACATAGGTTGCCAATGGGCTACCCTTATTTCGCCTAGACGTATGAAATATTGAGCTTAAATTCAAAATTTTTCCAAGTTTTGGACAAAACACAGGAGCAAGTAGGGAAATAAACTTTCTATATAGGGCAAAAGGGATCAAAAATAGGATTAGAAATATCATAAAAATATTCAAGAAAAATATTATAAATCCAAAATAAATTATTTTTAATGGGATTTGATAACTACTCGAACTCAACTTCATTATAATTTTTCAAATTTTTGTAAATTTTAACCAATTTTACGAAAAAAGTCTAATTTTGTTTGCTCTAGTCTCTCAAGTGTCAAATTTGTAGAGCTAATGAACTCAATTACAATCTGTCGAAAAATATCATACATAACGATGGGTACATTCAAGTTCCTCCTTTATTTTTAGCAAAATTTTGTACATTTATAAATATAGCTAGCTAGTAAATTTAGATAATAGATATTTCAAGATATGCCTATGAACATCTCGAAAGCTCGATTTTGGAAAAATTTAAGAAATTATATTTTAAAGAGTCTCGATAAGTTATACAGGGGTAGATTAGGGATAGTTCCAAATGATTTTGAATTTTGGAGAGTCAGTTTTTGGACAAATTAACCTTGAATTTTTATATTAGTATCAATATCATAGAGCGTGAAATCTCCAAAATCAAAATCTCCAATCATAGAGATACTCAAAATATTCTCAAAATTTCAGAAATATGTATTGATTTTATCGTATTTCTAATGGTTATAAGGGTAGATTAGGGATAATTCGGATACATTTTTGAGATTTGTACAGCCTGTATTCGAATGAAACAATTTTTATTTTGAAAATTTCCAAAAATTTCAAAAATTTGCATTTTTTAGGGTTATAAATCGGGCTAAAATGATCTTTTTATAGCTTTGCAGTTTCGTAATTTGAAAGTTTTTTATTGGGTAGGTTAGTTATAATATACCTACTAATAGGTTTATGCATCTATTCTGTATAATAAAAATAAATAACCTAACCTAAACTGCCTTATTTCTTATGACCAAAACCTAAAATTCAAAATTCAAGTTTACTTATCTCTATCTATACCAAATAGACCCATTCTGTAGGTAAGATAACCGGTTAAAAATCACAAACGAAAAGGAAATACATACCTATACCTATACCTACATACCTATTATATAAATGGTTCAAAATTGTACAAAATACAAGTTTTTCAAGTTCCAATTTCGCCTACTGTACTCGTACTGTACTGTTTGATTCGATACATTGATATTTGATATTTGATATTTGATATGTACCGACTACCGACACTATTTACATATATTTCTATAATTAAACAATACAGCAATACAGTGGTTTGTTTATAATACGTTACACTGTACATTTTGATTGTAAATTATCAATTGTACTACTTACATAACATATACATGACATGTATCAAATTTTATTTTTAAAATATATTTTTAACAATGTAAATTATGTAATGTAGGAACTACAAAGGTATCCCTAATAAATTAATATCGTAAAGTTTGCTTAATTTGAACAATAATTATGAATAATTTAAGATAAAAAAATGGGAATTTTGTTTAAAGCTTGATTTCAGATGCTTAATAAAAGCATATTAATTTAGGGCAGTTATCAAATAAAAGACCAAGAAAAGGACTTTAAAAACTGAGTCAATTATCGATTTATAAGTACCCAAAGGATAATAAAAATTTTAATTATCTTATTTATATTATAGTATTCTAAATACTCGTAAAGTAAATACATAATAAAAGCTAATTGTTTTGAAAAAAAAGAAAATTAAAATACCAGGGTTGGATCTTATATCAGTAGTTGCGATATTAGCTATTAGGTTTTAGGGTTAATTAAATATGGCAATAATTACTTGGGTATTTATTGGTTAATACAAGAACTTGGCTGCTAAAATGCTATGTATTACTGTAGATAGATAAATACTCTCAATTTTAAATTTAAATATGAAAGCCCATGTATTATGAATAGCTAAAACCAAAAATTTCGTTTTTTTAAAATAACCCTGGTTGAAACAATATATTATAATGTAAATGTAAATAGCAATTTTTAAAATAATTATTTTCATTAAGTATATTTATTAGCAAGTAGTAAATATTAGTTAAAAATGTCATTGATTGACCATTTTTAATATTTTTTAAATTGCAAAATTTGAATCAATCAAGTATGTAGTAGAATGTACTTTAATGGATAATTATTTCTACATTTTAATTTTGTCAAGTATATTTTGGATTGTTAGAACAGAGATTAAAAATCTTGAGTCTGATTTCACAACTGTAAATACCCTACATACAATAATCCATAAAAGTATCTTTAAAAAGGCTATTTTGAAATTTTGAAGGATCAAAAATTGGACTATGATCAAATCCCTTATAAATTTACCTGGCTCACAACACCTGTATGTATTTTTATGCTTAATTTTCTAATATAAAAATTTAAAAATTTTATAATTTTTAGGATGGATATATACTTAAATTATACCATTTAATTGGAAATGGTTTGAAATTCCCACCAGTTTTACTTGTCCATGGTCTTTATTCCAGCTCAAATTGCTGGATCCTCGAAGATAAACAGTTAAATAAGACATTAGGTAAAATACTAGGTATTTCTATAAATATTAAAAGGATATCTTTGGGTTATAATCGGCTTTCTGGCCTTTATATGAGGTTTAACAAGAAAATTGTCGTCTATCCGTAATAATTAATAATCTATATCCTTTTGAATCCAAATTCTTCAAAATAGATTTTATGAAATTAAAAAAAAATTTAAACACAAAATATACAGGGTGTTTCATCTATTGCAAACCTTGGTAAACATCTTTGAATACTAAAGGTCCCTATGCTTGAAAAGCTTGAAAACATGAAGAAATTTATAGATTTTTATCGTAATTTCATAAAAATCTGATTCAAATACATAAATGTATGGAAAGAACTAGAATTTTTACAGGGTTTTAAAGTTTTAAATGTCTAAAAAACATTGAAAATTTGTTAAAAACCTGTTAAAGTGTTTTTGGGAAGCATTTACGAGTAGGTATTAGGTAAGTAGGTATATAAAAATATGCTTTTCGGCACCCATAAAATAAAGGTTCATAGTACCGTATGGGGTCGAGCCACCTGAAATTCTTGTAGATAAAGGCACAACCAGACCCTACAAGGGCCATTTATAGAAATTTTGGTTAAAAAAGTTCAATAATTTTCGATTTATACAGATAAACAAACAGACAGACAAGCAAAATGCAAGCATAGTAAAAAAAATAAAAAATATTTTATGGAATTTAAGATAATGATTTATAAACTTGGTATTTATCAAAGTGAGTCAATTCTGAGAAACCCTGTATATTTTAATAAAATGATTATTTTTAAAGCCTATAAATTACAAGAGATAGGACATCATGTCTTTTTGCCCAATTTAAGAGGAAATATCTATTCTCGTAATCATACTCATTTGGATCCAGAAAATGGCTCAAAATCATCAGGTAATGTTAATTAACATGCAAAATTACTATGTACCTTTTTTTCAAGTATACATGAAATTTTAATATCTATTTTAATTTAAGAGGAGGTGGTATGACAGGTTTTTGGAATTTCTCGTAAAAATCACAATAATAATTTCAGAAATTTTCAAAAATTTCTAAAAATTGTCTTGTTAGATATCATGAAATGGGGATTTTTGACCTTCCCTTAATCATAAACTACGTTTTGACTGAAACTAATCAATCAAAACTTTATTATTTCGGTCATAATGTTGGATCAACAGGTAAATAAAATATACAAATTGGCTTTTAGTTTAATTTTGTCTCTATTTTGGTTGAATTTACCCCTATTCCCTATACTTACGAACGAAATTAAAACAAATTTTGATGATTTCTTGCAGGAGTAAAGTCAGACCAAATTGTTTGGTCTTGACTTGGTCACCAAATACATATAGGGTTTTAATTCAACCAAAATAGGGATGAGATTAAATCAGAGCCGCTTTAATTAGTAAAAATGGAAATAAAACTTTTTTCGAAATTTTTCAGTGTATTTTGTCTTACTTTCCGAATATCCCGAGTACAATTCCAAAATTTTACTCGCCGTTCAACTCAGCCCTGTTGTATTTTTCACGTAATTTTTCAAAATTTCTCAAAATTTCAAAGATTTTCAATAATTACAAATTTATTTGTAGGAGTATCCGAAATAAAGGCACAATAATTGGCACTAATATTGTACCCGGTTTTACACAGGTTCTAAACTATAATTAGTAGCAATTTAGTATTCAATTTTTTGGTTTTTTAGTCGTTTTTAGAGCAAACAAGTCCTGGAGAACTTTTACCCAAAGGTTATACTCGTAGTTCCAATGTAAAATTCATTTTTTTGTGATTTTTCAAATTTTTATTTTTATTTTAGGATCAAGTAAATTTTTGGTCGAAAATTGTTTAATGTCAAAAGCTCTGGTTGAAATCATGTGTGTCGCCTCTATTAATCAGGTTAGATTTTGTAAAAATATCCCAAATTTTTCTTAAATTATCAAGTTTTAAAACAGATTTCAGGATATAATCCTAAGCAGGTATATTTAAAGGCAAAGTATTAATATATAGGGAATAGGGGTAGATTAGGTATAGTTTGGAAATATTTTTTGAATTTGGGGAGCCTGTTTTAGGACTAAACATTGGTTATTTTGGCTTTTTAATTCTATATTTTCAACTTAAGACTGTTCATATTTCAAAAGAATTACCCGAAGTATCCCTAATATACCCCTAATATACACTGTTTTAACAATTCTCTAAATTTTATCATTTTACTAGCTAAATTCCGTAAGTGAATATGAATAAATATCAAGGTTTTTTTTTGAGTTTTTTAAGATTTTTGTAATTTTTTGCAAAGTCTGCAGCACCCATTTATTTGAGTCATTTAACCGAAGGTTCAAGCCTCAGAACCCAGCTTCATATATGGCAGGTATCTTTTCAAAATTTTCACAAAAATTTCAATATTTGCAAATTTTTCTTCTACAGGCAGCTCATAGTAAAAAATTCACCACTTATGACTGGGGCTCATATAAAAATAAGCAACTTGGAGGAAGCCCCAAAGAATACAAATTGTTCAATTGCAAAGCACCGGTATATTAAATCACATTTTTTAAATTACTGCAAATTTTTACAAATTTTTGCAATTTTTTTTTGCAAAAACAAATTTCAGATAATAATCTACCACGGGAAAGGAGATCCTCTAGTAGATGCCAAAGATATCAATATCTTATACCTCATTCTAGAAGTCAATTATAAAGGAATAAATGCTGGAAATCTTATTCCAGTATGAAAAAATTTCTTCAAAATTTTTGTGCGAGCGAAGCGAGCACTTACTACTATTTAACTTTGCTTGCACTTTGTCCGTCTGTCTGTCTGTCTGTTTGTCTGCCTGTCTGTCCAGAGGATAACTCGAGAACTACTGGACGGATTGGACCAAATTTGGTATGAAGGACCCTTATAGGGTCTAGTTGTACATGCTCGAAAAAAATTTCAGATTGCCCCACCCCTTGGGGTCATGGGGAACCCTTTAAGGGTTCCCCATGTTAATCAAATCGAAAATGAGATAATTAAGTGGCTTTAGACCCGAAGTCATCGATTACCACTAATGTTTAGGAATAATCGATAACAGAGATTCCGAATTTGATATCCGTTTGACCCGGAAGTTGACCTTTGACCTCGAAAATTGACCTTTGAACCCGAAAAATGGGGCAACTTGTGTTTTCTGCATTGCTTTGCTAGCACAATTAACAATCAGCTTTTGGTGAGTTGATTAAAGCCTAGTCTAAAAAAATCAACATTTTATATGTTATATAGGTGACAATTTCGGATCCAGAATGGACAAGTATGGATTTTTTATATGCTAAAGGTGTCAATCGACTCTTTAATGACCCAGTGATGAAGATGATGAAGGTTTTTGCGAACAGGGACAATGGTCTTTTAAACATGACCGAATTGGAATTTATCACTTTGGTACAGGATACAAAATACAATTTTAACAAATCACTTAAAACTAACTAGGTATACTATTTTAAATCCTAGAAAGTATTTACCAATTCAACTTTAAATTACATTCCAAATTATAAAATACCTTAGGTATTATAATTATCAGTTTATTTCAATTACCTTACGATAATTATGATTTTTATAGTTCAATGCTAAATGCCATTGTTAACTTTTAAAAACCATATATGTATCATTATTGTTACAACTATAGGTACTTCAAGGTATATTTCAGCTTATTTATTAAAATTTTACCAATGTTATGTTATATTTAAATAAATAATAATTTTAAAAAAATACAAAAATAAAATTGTCTTGAAATAGAAATAGAATCTAAATATGCCTACATGTACAAGGTAATAAAAAGTCAATTTTGTCTAAAAAAATCATATTTATTTACATATCAAAAATCTTAATACAATGATCATTTGAAACTTTACCACACATTTTTGCCATGAATTTGCCATCTCTGTATAACGGCATCCTTTATAGTGATAAATTATTCGTACCTAATAGACTAGATTAGAAGTAGTGCCGTTGCCGTTATAGTGAGCTTTTGTCGTAAGAAATGAACTAGGTTAGGTAAAAACACATTAATAAATCTTTTTCTTATGGGAAATCCTTTAGTCAATATTTTTTATATAAAGGCTAAAATGGTTTTACTTTACAATGGTGCCCTTATATCGAGATTGACCTTATATGTGTAAACATATAAGGTCAATTTTCAGACCAAGAGCTTATAAAGAGATCATTCATTTTTACAAAAAACCTTTTTTTTTTTCGATAAAATACTGAGATTGTTTCAGGTTAAACCTATGCCTTTATAAAGGCAGAAAAGGATTAAAATGGTGTCATTATATAGAGAGATCACTCTATTAAAATAATACACAATAACTAAACTATAAATTCACATTATTGACGTTATACAGAGGTTTCATTCTCAAAAAAACTTTTTTTTTAAAATAAAAAAACGCTTTTGGATCGTATTTTTTGTACCCTTTATAAATGCCCTAAGTAAATTATAATGGTGTCCTTATATAGAGATTCCATTCTATTAAAACCATAATACACAATAAAGTGTCACATTTTTGACGTCATACAGAGGTTTCATTCTCAAAAAAGCAATTTTTTCTAAAAAAAAAAAAACTATAATGTATCATATATTTTGTACCCTTTATAAAGGCTTAAAGGAGATTATAATGGTGTCCTTATAAAGAGATTTCGCTCTATTAAATCTTTAATACATAAATAACTATAAAGTTTCAACCTATAAGGCCATTTATTTGCCGTTATAAAGAGGTTTCATTCTCAAAAATAAAAAAAACCATTTAAAAAACGATACTGTATCGGATTACCCCATAAATAAAATCTGCCTTATAGGGTTAGTATCACAGTTTATAAAAGCGCTGCTTAAAAATGAACCTTTTATAAAAATCCCCAATTTTTCCCAAAACAATTAAATCAACCAAAATCTCAATTAGTTGATCACAATTTGGACCCACTTTGGTCACCTGGATCGGTCACCTTATCATCCCATCGTGTAGACCAGCTCCTGTACCTCGAGTTGAGACCATCAAAGGTAAAAGCTTTATATGAAACACCCATGCTAAAATCCCATTTAGAAAAAAAGCCCCAGAATTGACAATCAATTTTTAATTATTTTATAATTTTTATTTAGTAGTTAGAGATGATTGTTGTGAGCTAATTATTTTAATTGTTTTCCTAATTATAGTTAAAATGCCACCGAAATTAAAGATCTGTGCTGTAGAGAATTGTGATGCTAAAAATACCAAGAACCCTGAACTCAGTTTTCATGAAATCCCGAATGACCCGTCCATCGAGGGCGAATGGCTCAATTCCATTTTCAACAATGACCTGGACAAAATTTTAAACTGGGAGCCTACATCCAGCAAGTAAGTGGTATACATTGACATGGTCAGCATGGGATCCAGTGGTCACCACCACCACGAAAAACCATTACTAAAAACCATTTCTAGATAGCCTTTGTAGTTGGTCTTATGATCCAAATCTCGGTTTTTGCTTGTGTCCTGTGTCACGTGTCACTTGACTTGTCACTTATGTCAAATGACTTGATCTAAGTCCTGGCACTGTCAAGTTCAAGTTACTAACCAAGTTGGTAATTGATCTAGCGTTTTGGCAGACTTGGCATTTAATAGTTATGTAATGGTTTTTGATCTCATAATTAAGTCATATTTTGTACATATTTAAGTGATTTTATGGTATTTTATGATATTTTTTGTGTTTTTTTAGAAATTTCGTGTGTTCTCGTCACTTTGTCGAAAGTTGTTTTTCAGTTGATGATGATGAATGTAAAATCCTACTACCTGGAGCATTACCAACCATCTTTGATGAATTTATAGCACCTAAAGATAACTTATTTGACGATTCTGAGACTGACGGTGAGAACAATGGAGGTGGAGACGATGATGATGGTGGGATAAATGAAGAGGAATTGGAAGAACTGGAAGCTAATGCAGGTCTAGATGATGAAGAAATGATTACAGAAACTATGGCTCAGAAACCTAAAGCTCGAAGAGGTGGTGGTGGTGGTGGTGGTGGACGAAAAAGAAGGAAGAGAATTCGTGGTAATTCTTCTGGTTCTGGTGAAGCAGATTCGGACTCGGACTTTGTTGTCGATCTGTGTGATGATGACTCTGAAGATGCTGAATTTTATCCAAATAAAAGGGAGGCTGAACGTGTAAGGAAACAAGCGGCCGCTCGAGCAAGGCAACAACAAAGACAGGGTTCGGGAAATAATTCCATGGATTATAGTAGCTATCTAACACCAAGTTCAAGTTCACATTCTAATTCGAACAATAGCAATGATCCTTTTCGTCGTATTGCTGTGAAATCAACAAGTAAACCACAAACTCCAGCTCCAACCCCGAGAATAATTTCATCGACTTCAACAAATAATACACCAAAACCTTCAGCTAGCCCTTATCCTGCTCCAAGACCAGGACCTGGTAGACCTCCAGGCGGCAGTGGATATTCAGGAGGTGGTGGTGGATTTTCTTCAACACCAAAGCCAAAACCTCAAGTGTCAGCTTTTACTGGGAAGCGGAAGGATATATTTTCAGACTCGGATTCAGACTCTGATCTTGAAGTTCTCGATGTAATTGGTCGAAAGGCACCTCCACCACAGCAAGTTTATGTAGCACCCAAACAAGCACCCAAACTTCCACCGCCAAAGCCTAGAGCACCAAGAAAGAAGCCTGAACCAAGACCACCACCTCCACCAGTAGCTAAAGTGAATAGAAGACCAATTATCGAAAGTAGTGACAGCTCTGACGAGGACATTGTTTTCCCAATTAAAAAAGTTGATGATACAAAATGCCCTTATGTTGGCTTAAAATGTATAATTTGTTTATCATATTCTCATACTAAACTTGATTTGGCTAAACACATACGATTTCGTCATCGTGTTCATTGGAAATCATGTGAACTTTGTAAAAAGGAATTTGAAGGTAAACTTAATAAAAATAATATTGAAATCTTTAATGAAAGATTGTACGGGTACGACAACTGATCAAATAACCAAATGGTCCAACGACATCTGATCCAACGACAACCATAACTGGTCCAAAATATAAATGATATAGAATCTGACCATTTTTTAAAGTTTTTGTCTATTCTAAGGTAATTACCTAAATATTTTATAAACTTTCAATAATCTCTAAACAAATCTAAAGATATAGACATAGATCTTTGAAAGCTTTGTTCGAAGCTTTGCTCCGATTTGTTTAGAGATTATTGAAAGTTTATAAAACATTTAGGCACATACCTTAGACTTAGAATAGACAAAAACTTAAAAAAATGGTCAGATTCTATATCATTTATATATTGGACCAGTTGTCGTTGTCATTGGATC
Source organism: Nanhermannia cf. coronata Gr-Ori-00579 (assembly GCA_034699045.1). Lineage (NCBI taxonomy): Eukaryota > Metazoa > Arthropoda > Arachnida > Sarcoptiformes > Nanhermanniidae > Nanhermannia > Nanhermannia cf. coronata Gr-Ori-00579. Next base: position 8,858 of record JAQIXA010001420.1, on the reverse strand, counting down.
AGTTGTCGTTGAGCCATTTGGTTTTTGGATCAGTTGTCGCAGTACCTAATGAAACTATTGTTCATAATTTAATTTAATTTAATTATATTTTTTGTATTTTAGGCTTGGATCTAGGACCAGAACCTCCAGAGCTACCACCAGAGCCTGTAAAACCAGTTGTTGAGAAGCCTAAAAAAGATAAATTAAGAAATGGTCGACCTAGAAAACAACATTATGATGATTATAATGATGCCAATGATGATGTTATTGAACTTAAGGATAATTCAGACGACGATGGAAATGATGATGAATTCCTTGGGAATAAGACATGGGACTGTAAAGATTGTGATCAAAAATTTAAAAAGTTTACTTTACTTGATGATCATTTTTGGGATAAACACTTTGAAATTAAATTCTGTTGTGACATTTGCTCTGAAGGTAAGTATTTTGATATATTATGTAAAATAATTATTTATCTTATAATTTTTATATTATTTATTTTTTTTAGTATTTACTTCGCCTGAGGATTTATTTGGTCACAAAAGTGATCACTTTGGATCTGCGGACGATATTACTAAACATCAAGATCCAACAGCTGAAGAAATTTTATGCCAACTTTGTGGAGAACCATTTTGGTAACCCATTTATTTAGTTTAGTTAGTTAGTCATTTACCTATAAAAGCTTTTTTTTATTCTTTAGGTATCATGATCTCGAGAGTCATTTAGATTGGCATGGGGAAAATCCAAATTACTTTATCCAATTAGGTAAATATATAATAAAATTCTTTTATCCTATATCATTTTACAATGATTTATATTTTGTGTTTTAATAGTTGCAAAGGATAATTACTCAAATCAGAAAATGAAACTGCAAAAATATAATCGTGAATGTGCTGAACGTGAAGAACGGGAAAGAGAGAGGAAAGAACGAGAGGCTGCAGCTAAAGAAAAAGAACAGAGCATGGGTAAAAATTGATTAAATCGATCAATTTTTCTTATTATATTTTTATTTGATATTTTTTGCTCCAGTTTCATCAAATTCTCTTCAAGTTCAAATCAAGGTAGGCATATATTAGCTAAAAATATAACTTAATTTTGATAATAATTGAAAAACCGTAAGTACAAATTTGAGTTTGGATTCTGTCTATGTCTCTGTCAGAATTATAATTAGTTATTGTCAGAATTAGTTATATGTTATTAGGATTTTGTAATAAAATATTTTTACTAATAATTTAGCCATCTGGGCGAGGTGGACGAGGTGGAGGCGGTGGTCGAGGACGTGGAGGTCGTGGTGGTGGAGGTGGACGGAAGCAGAATAATTATCAACCACCACCTCAAGAAGAATCATTTCCAACACCAAGATTAACACTACATCAGGTATGTAAATTGGGAATTTTTTATTTACCTAGTAATAAGTAGGTAGATAGTATATATTCATATAAATAAAACTTGTTCTTTTTTTAGCCAAACCAACAACCAACTTATGTTAAAGGACCATCTTGTCCTTCACTTGACGAGGAACCCGAGTACACAAATAATCAGAGGGCAGTTATACAAACAATTTCAAGTCAAATGCAAACATCAATATTTGGTAATCCAAACCCATTATTTAATTTACAAGCTGCTCAACCGACTCCAATTATGCAACCTAAACCGAAAAAACCAAGAAAACCTCGAACTCCCAAGCAAAAGATTATTCAACAACATCATTATGAATCTGACTCTCCCTCACCTTCACCACCTCCAAAATTTAACTTTGAGTAAGTTTTAAATATTATTTTATTGCTTACATATTTTTATATATGATTAACTCTAGTGATCGAATTTGGACTAATTTTAATTATTTTTTTTGTAGGGGTTCAAGCTCATCGCCACAATTCTTGAATAATAATCAAAGTGGTCAGCGATTTCCTTCAAATAATCAAACTAGTGGTGGTCAATCAGCTTCAGCCTCATCTGAACTTCAACAACAATGGCTACAAATCCCACCAGCTGCACATCAACAACAGCCGATCACCTACAATGCACCTATCCAGGCTCACTCAAACTCAAACGTGAACCAATTCATTCAGCTGCAAAGTCAACCACAACAAATTCAAATCCAAACACAGCCTTACAACATGGTGTCCTCAGTTCGATCCTCCTCCTCCTCATCCCACCAGAGCAGTCAAGGTCAAATGTCATCATCGAATAATATCCAACAAATTATTCAGCCTGCAGTTCAAATCAAAGTGCCACAAATCATTCAACAAGCAGCAGCGGCTGCGAACTCATCATCATTCATTCAAGATCAATATGCATTTCTTCAGTATCAGTATCAACAGTTTCAGCAGCAGTCGAGCAATAGTATTGGTGGTTCTTCAGGTGGTGGTGGTGGAGGTGGGAGTAGTAGTAGTAATAATAGTAACCTGGAGAGACAGCAAAGTCACCAGAGCCAGAGACAAGTGCAAGAAAATAATAGTAGACAGCAAGGGGAGTATATTTATCCATACAATTATCAGGATCAGATGAGACGTTGATCATACCCCACACATGTAAGTAAAAAATTTTATTTATTTTAATTTTGACACATATTTTATATTAATTGATCATTATCATTAATTATGTAGTATATAAATATAAGTAGGTAGAGAATTTCTGTTTATACTGAATAGGTTTAATAACATTGATAATTGATACAAATTTTACTTACTACTAACTACTCTTAATCTTGTTGTATACAAAAACACATTTAAAAAAATATAAAAATAAGGTAGGTAGAGTTATTGTACATACATGCATTTTATTATTTTTGTTATTTAATTTATATTCTACTATGTAGTATAGAGTATGGCCTAAAATTTATCAATTGTTTTTAATGATTGGGTTTTTTAATTTTACTTTTTATTGTAAATATTAAATAATATATTGTAAAATTGATGTGACATTTTTAAATACCTACTATACTATATTATATTATAGTCTTAATTAACTGAATTATGAACTTTTTATTTCCTAAATGTAAATACATAGTAGACACATAGTAGGGTCTTTTTAGTAGACATAATTTTTAAACCCCTTATTATTGTAATTGTAGTTTAATTGTGTAATTTCTGCAGTGCATTTCTTAACTAGAGCCTAAAGTTTCAAATATTGAAATACCTACTTTTTTGTAGCAAGCTCTTTTTCTTAAATTATTAGATTTTAATGTAAATTAAAAAATTGCATAGTTGCAATGTTAATAAGGTAAATTGTATTTTATATCAAAAATGCAACAATTGACTGTATTCTCTACATACTGTGTACATTAGACCTTGATGTGTAATAAATTTTCTGTATTTATAAAATATTATTATTATTATTATTATGTTGCTGTTTATTCATTCAAAATAATTTAGGGATCCTCGTTATAACATCACCAGAAGTTTAAAAGAAAGATATAAAATTTGGAGGTTAAAAACCATTATAACCTTTTTTAATAGGTTAGGGTTCGTTATAATTTTTAACATGATCTCTGCTAGCTCTGCTAACGATAAGTCTAGGGAAAATAAATAGGTATTTACAGGTAGGGTGAAACGTTGTAAACGAGGTGACGTTATAAGGAAGTTTGATTTTATTTAGGTATAAAAATTATTTAAATTTAGTTGACTCGTCTAAAAGCTCGATTTCTTTTGAAACCTGTCCAAGATTATCAAATACTTTTTTGGCTGCTTCGAAGTAGTCTAGTGATTGATATTCAATCTAAAATTATATAGGTATGGTATTAGGTAATTAAGTTTGATTTTTTTTAATTCCAAGAATAATTTACCCCGTGTTTAAGGGCGAGTTTTCGGACTCTTGGTGCAACTTGAGGACTTCTGAAAGAAGGTAGTGTAGGGAATAAATGGTGTTCAATCTAATAGAAGTAAAACTATTAAAATTATGTATGTATAAAATTTAGAGAATTTATGGTATAAAGTACTTGATATTCTAAATGTCCCATCCACCAATTTAAGAATCTTGATGGTTTTATATTAGCCGTATGTAAAAGTGAATACTCGACCCAATGAGTCATTTCTGTGGTCACTGGTAGGTGCGTGTGATTGAGAGAAAAATTTCCAAAAAGGATCAGTGAGGCCAGGTAACCTCCTAGGAATTAGCAAAAAAAATTAGAAATAATTCAAATATTCTTCTACAGGGCCTAGGCCCTAGGGGTAAATTAGGTCTAGTTTGGGAAACTTTCAAAATATATATAGGCTTTTTTATTTTCTGGACATATCAGTTGTTATTTTGATTTGAAATTTTATAGATATCTAGGTATATTTAGAGATGTTAGAGTAGTCAGGATCTTTAAATAAATTTCAGGTTAAAAGGCCACTGGCTCTCGAAAATAGGTCCTATTCGGCTTTCAAGTACTATTTTATACCTTAATTTATAAAGGCCAAAAAGCTCATTATAACTCGAAGATTTCCATTGAAAAATGTCTCCGAACTATCCCTAATCTACCCTTAAGTCTTAAGTTTATATATATGAAATACAATAATATGAATATAGTATGGTAAATGTAATTACCTACAGCCCAAGTAGGCCAACTACCAACAAGAACAGGTAAAATAAAGGTCATAAAGAACATGCAAAAGAGCTCAAGATATTTCTTCTTATGCCAGGCATACCTTAATAGAAATAGAACTCGATATCAAAATTATATTTTCTACAAAATTTCAAAAAAATTTACGCTGGAGATCTCCAAAGTGTAAAAATAGTTCCAACGATGATTGTGTCCAAAAAGAGAAATAAATATCTCTGGTTTTTGATGAGTAAATTATTAAATCCCAGATTAAATCCACCAATTGTGTTCTTGCTTGTGACCTCTGTGACCTTTGAATTAAAAGCTAACAAGGGTACAGTGTCCAGGTCGACATCTCTCTCAAGTCTTTGTGGCATTGCGTGATGTCCTTTAAGTAATATGTATATTAAAAATCGAAAGAAAAATTCTAAAAAATATTCTCTTACGATTATGTTGAGAATTCCACCAAGAACTTGAGAATCCAACACCAGCACCTGCAGTGATTTGTTGTATAAAATTGTCGACTTTTGGGTGACCTGTGAGTGATCTGTGACCTCCTGGAAAAATTTAAATTTCATAAAGGATATAATCAGGCCTTAGCATTTTAATATCCTTTTACTATAATTTTTTGAAACCTTCATGCATTAGATAACCAGATCGAAATCGAAGGCAGGCTAAAGATATGGAACTTAAAAGGTATAGGCTGTATCGTCCAAATGTAATACTCAAAATGAGATAAATTATTAACTCGAGAATCCGAAATGTCACATGAATGTACCTAGTTAGTTCAAAATAATACTCTAAATTTTGAAATTTATTATAGAAATTTTTTTACGAGGGTTCAAAAAGTCCTTCAGCTTTGAGTTGAGTGAAAAGTGACTCGAAATCTTTAGAAAGCTCGGAATCTTTGGCTGAAAACTCTAAAAAAAATTCAAAAAAACGATCAAAATTTTCAATAATCAATACTTAATTGAGATCGAAATTGCGTTTTTCAAGTCTGAATTAAGCTTCATTATACAATTATCGAAGGGCCCAAATCAAGGACCTGGAAATTATCTTAAAATCTTGTTAGAATTGTGTATTTTTTGGGATTTCAGGGAGTTTTTTAGCGACTTTTTTTTTAAAAATTGTAATTACTTTTCAAGTCTTCTGGACTAGCTGGCCGTTTTTTCAAAGTTTTCAAAATATTTTGAACTTTTCCATTGGACCGATTGTGAAACTGATCCATCGCGTGAGTTGAATCTTCTCGTTTTGAGCCCTCGTCCAAAAATGTATAGAAATCTATAATTTTTCCACCAGGGTGCCTTCGAACAAAATCCGTTACATCGTACATTTCGCCTATAAAATCAAAAATATTTCAAGAACAAAGCCGTCTGAAAGAATATTCAAGGTCAAAAGAGATAGATTAAGGATACTTTGGAAAATATTTTGAAATTTGGACAGTCTCTTTTCAGCTTAAACTGTCATTATTTTGACCAGGAATTTTTTTTATCTAGAGGATTTCATGTCAGCTTGACAAAGTCAACTCGCCAAAGTATAAACTCGACAAAAACAAACTCGCCAAAAGACAAAATACAAACTCGACAAAATTCAAACTGGACAACATAAGTAAAAGTACGAGTATTTACGATTAGGATATACACTATCCAGTAGTAACAAAAAAACTACAGATATATCTGCCTACCTTCTACCTATTTGTATTAACTTTTTATGAAAATATTTGACAAAAATTTCCTAAAATTTTACAAAAACTTTCTAAAATACACACATTTACATTGAACTTGATAAGTTCGCCTTACGGTACCTAGTATTTTGGCAAATTTCCTGTCGATTGTTTTGACTAATATTTATCTTGTGGATGTTACTATTTATATTAAAAGAGGCTAATTAGTTTATCTACATCTTCAGAAATAAGTGATTGTCATTTCCACTGATGGAGTTAATCCATCAGCTTTTTGCACCCACAAGATAGATACAGATATGTATTAACCAAAATAATCGACAGAAAATTTTCCAAAATACTCATACTTTTCAAACTAATCGTAAGGCAAATAGGTATAAGTAGGTGGATATATTCTGCAGTTTTTTTGTTACTACTGGATAATGTATATCCTAATCGTAAATACTCGTACTTTTACTAATGCTGTCCAGTTTGTATTTTGTCGAGTTGTACTTTTTCGAGTTTGGGCTTTGGCGAGTTGTTGACTCGACACGATCTAGAGATATATGATTTGCAAAAATTCTTTCGAAATTTTCAGAACCAAACCTTATATCTACATCTACCCCTATGAATATTTGGGTAGCCTATAAAATACCTGTTCTTATTATGAAGCAAGTTTGTAAAATTTTGCAAAAAATATCAAAATATTTTGTCAAAAACTGTCCAAATATCAAAAAAATCTTTCGAATTTTTCAGAACTATCCCTATATACCACTGTAGGTATAACCTATTTGAACTTGAACTTGGAAAAATCTAATTACAACAGAATACAAATTAAACAATAATAAGTAAATTTCCAAAAATTTTCCCAAAATCTTAACAAAATTTCCGAAAAAAATCAATCAGGATTCATTCACTCCATGTGAACCTTACCTTTGTATAAAATCTCTTTCTTGACATTGAAATTTGTGTCAATTTTCTGATGTTTTTCCATGGTCTTATATAAGGTAAACCGACCAAATTCGTTAAAAAACTCGGGGGGTATTTTGTTAAAATTTAAAACTTTTCAAAACCATTTAATTTTGAGATAAAATAATAATAGTGAATCTTATGGTTAATGGATTTGTAATAATTGAATGTTTGTGATGCTAGCTGACAGAGAACTTGACTGAGGAAAATACCTATGCAATCAATTTGTACTTGAAAATCCTACTTTTTAATATTTTTAGATTGTATAATATACCTATATACATTGATTAGGTTGGATAAGTGTGCATAAATAAATTTAAAAAAAAAAACACCTTCAATGGACTATCTCTATAAAGTTCTACAATCTAAAATTTTCAAAAATTGGCATTTAAAAGTATTTTAACTCCCTTTAAATGTACAATATTATGCAAAAAATCAGTAAATTATGTTAGGTAGCAATTTATACAGTAAATAGGGGTAGATTAGGGATACTTCAGTAGCATTTTTCAAATTTAGGCAGCCTTTTTTGCTTGAAAATATCTTGGCTATCTCTATTCTAACTTTACCTATAAATATAAAAATTTCAGATCAAAATAAAAACCAATTCTGTAGAAAATTAGCTCTATTTTCTTCAAAAACCTAACCTAATTATCCCTAATCTACCTCCTTTTTTGCTTGTAAATATCTTGACTATCTCTACCTTTAAATACAAAAATTTCAGATCAAAATAGCAACTCTTTTTGTAGGAAACTGGCTCTTTTTTCTTCAAAAACCTTACCTAATTATCCCTAATCTACCTCTATTTTGTATTTCTGAGATGTTATAATTGTGTATAGGTACGTTATACAGAGTGTTCAAAAAATCAGGGAGCATAAAACTTAGAAAAAATTGTCTCGTTATGTCTATCTTACTTATGAGTATGTGGAATGGGGCAATATGACACAATATGCACTTTCTAAAATGTAAATCTTGGGGATTGCAAATGCATTTTTGCTGTTTTTTAAACTCATTCTTCTCGCATATACCTATGTGTATTCTTATATAACTTTTTTTATTAGAAAGTACACCTACAACTGTACGAGTACTTGATAATTTATCATTTTATTTAGATACATATAATATGCATATAAAACCCCTATATATGGTATGTTAAAAGTATAATCTTTTTATTAAGTAGAATATAGATACAGATTACAGATTACAGATAGACAAAGTCAAAGTCAAGAAAAGAATAATTTCTACATACTCTGTATTTTATTTTAGCTATCTTTATAACGTGTATGATATACAGATACTATTATGATTTAGCACCTACATAGATAATTACATATATTGACCAACAATTGGCTATATTAAATATTATTTATGTCTACAAACTACAGTATATACCTATATGCTACTGTAGAATTAATTGACAAAATGTTAATTAAAAATTTCATATATGTACGTACTATCAATACTATGTAATATGTATACCTACTTAACAGTAGTGTTGTACTCGTATGTAGTTTACAGCTTGGATTTTTTTTGACATTTTTACGATATTCTTAATATAACGATATACGATACCGATAGATTCTTATTAGCCCGCACCCATTGAAAATGGGGAAAAAGGGCTATAGCGTTTGCCATCTCCGTCCGTCTGTCTGTCTGTCTGTCTGTCTGTCTGTCTGTCTGTCTGTCCGTTCGCGCGTTTGCGGCCGAACCGCGAATCGGATCTAGACC
>JAQIXA010001419.1:0-24986 GCA_034699045.1 Nanhermannia cf. coronata Gr-Ori-00579 | reverse complement strand
CATGAATCGCTAAGGTGAATCGATTTAAATGAGAATCGATTCTTAAAGAATCGAGAATCGATAAGCGAATCGTTAAGAAACCTTAAATGTAGGGTACTTATACTTTTGTCTATACACCTTATACCTACTATAGTTGTTCTAGTATCTTTTTAACTAACTAAAAACCCTCTTGAAACTTGAAACCATCATTAGAGCTAGAACCCTAGCCAGATATCTATAAAAAACACAAATAGAATGTGTAGGTACTAGACTTTAAGTCTAGTATAAAAAAATCGTAATACGATTATTTTATATTATCGATAAATTCTAGCTGAACAAAAGTAGGGTACCTAGTATGGAGTTGGCACAAAAGTAACCTATATTTTTATGGCCTTTTCTTTAAAATTTTTTTTCAAGATTTCTTCAAAATTTCTATGAAGAAAGTTGGTATGTATTCTCTCTCTAATAAATAAGAGAGAACAGAGTAATCTGTCTATGTAGGAGATAAGTAGTAATTTTTTCATTTATTTTTCATATACCTAAATTGTGTAAAAATCAGAGAAATAAATTAAGGGGCACAAAAGCCCTTTTATCGACAGAAATTGCGAGCTAATTTCTGTTATTTGTATATGTAATACTCGTATTATAGAATGAGCCTCAAAAATTTGCTGTTTGGTTCTGAATATTCATAATCCATATGGGTTTTTTTTTTCTGAATCATGAAATTGGAATAACCTTATTTGTCTATGGATACCCTTAATCTATTGTCCACATGTTTCTCTGCCTGTCAACTATGCACACAAACCCTCAATGTACATTTGCCCATTTACTTATATACTATGTAGACTATAGTAGTATTTGTATATTATTTGAATTTTTGAATTTGAAAACAGAGAATTTGATCTGACGCTTGCATCAGGCTAGAGATCAGATAGGCCCATTTATCTAGGCAAAATCGAATGTTTCAAATTATATTACACCAGCTACTGAAAACAAAGCCAGAGTCTCATATTAAATTGAATAAAAGAGAAATATTTATTTGTATTTTTCCTTTTATTCAGTACCTTACCTACCTTATTCCATGGTTAGGTACCTATAACATATTTAAAGGGTATTTTTCTTTGAAAAGAGTTGGGGTCAAATGTTTACAATCCTTTCACACGAATAAAAGGAGCAAACAAATTTTCTAGTTTGAGTTTCAGCTCTAATTCTACCCAGTATTCTAAAATATCGCATAAAGGTCCGAGATTGAAAAATTGACAAATTTTGGGATATTTTATTACCAAAACAAGATTAGGCCAATTTGCTTAAACACCCACGTAAATACCACAACCACAATGAAATGCCAAATATTTATTCTCAAATTTCAATTTCAATTCAAGTTTCTAGTAGTTCAACTAAAAGTATCAATAGGTAGCAAGTATAACCAGAATTATTAGAACTATTATAAATATCTATCTTGACCGTAATAAGTACTTATGATACTACTCGGAATCGTAAGGATTTACATGAACTTAAATATTAGGTAGAGTACATACATAAATCAGACTATAGGTATATAATATTTGTTAAAATGCTTAGGTTTTTGAAGAATATTTTTTGAGAGTTTTAAAAACTTGTGCTAATTTTGTCTTGTAAATGAAGTGTATTATAATTATTACGTATTCCTTTAGTTTTTTTGTAGCTTTTGCAAACATTTTCAACTTTATTGCAAATTGCCAAAAAATGGTCAAAATATTTGCTCTTTTCGCCTAAATAAGCGGCAATTTAGCTAATTTTCGTAGGATACCCCATATTAGCCTGTTTTAAGAAAAATCGACTTATTAGGAGCTGAAAATGCGATTTTTCTGGTTGATTTTTGAATACCAGAAAATTGCCAAAAAATGGTCAAAATTTTTGCTCAAAATTTGATACGATAAATGTTTGGTCAGATTAACATTGGCTCCTTTGATAAGTGATTTTGCTAATTTCTAATAATTCTAATAAAAAGTATTTAACCTAAAATCAAATAGGTAATAAGTAGGTAATCAAAATCAAAAACAAGCTCAAAAAATATATAGGTAGATTAGGTAGGTATATGTCCAGTCTTCAGACTTACTTATAGTAGTAAATGTAAATGTAATAGTAATGAAAATGAATGAAAGGCAAAAAATAATAAGATTTACTCTTCATAGATATTTCTTCAGCTTTCGAGAGCACACATCTGGGACTGTGACTGTGACTATTTAAAATTTTTTAAATCCTAAGCATCTCTCCTGCTGTGTCTTTTCCCAAATTTTCGATCATCCATTGACATTTTTCCTGATCAATGATCAATGAATCTTATACACAAGTACCAGTATGCCTTATAATACTTGTAGATTATATGTAGATTGTTTCAAATGGAAATCGGCAAAAGAAAAAGATCGGTCATAGAAAAGAAAGCTAAAATTCGTCAAATTTGAGCTTCATCAAGTTTAAATGAAGCTTTTTCTATCAGTTCAACTTCACTATATTAGTAGGTTAGGTAAGGTACCTATGTTATATATGCACAGTGCATAATGCACTGCATACTTACATACTCACACAAGTAAAGTTGAGGTTGAGATTAAGGTGATGATTTTGGTTTTTATTTGAGTTAAAGGCGTTTGTGACAAAAAGGAGCAAAAGAAATGAAAAAAAAAGGTTTCACCAAATACGAGTTTTCTTTCAAAATACTTTATAATAAATATATTATTTACTTTTGAACATATCCTGCCTCAACAATAATAATAATAATCATAATGGTAATGGTAAAATTAGTAGGTACTGAGGAGGCTTGATTTGGACTTCATTTCATTTCATGACTTTGACATCTTCGCCCTTTACTGTCAACAAAAATGCTCATCCTGAATCCTGAGACTTGTCAATAATTATTTTATGAACCCTGGACAAAAATTTGTACACAATCCGAGTACAATTTATTGTATTCTAAAAGAATCTAATAGTGGTAAGGATCTAATCCTTACTATGTATATGGAATATGGTTTATAGTACCTTATAAAGTACCCTACATTTTCGTTTTTATTTTTTAGAATTTTTTTAGAAATACTAAGGATAAGCAACTACGAGTGCTTGAATTTGGACAATAATTTAAAGATAGAACAGTAGAAGCATTTGTATTTATAATTGTTTTGCTAAGTTTGTGATTTATAAACTCAAACTCTAATTATATCTTATAGGTAGGTAGTTAAAAATATCAATTCTAGCTTCAGAAATCAGGCTAATTCTGACTAAAATCGAAATAATACCTAAGTTTATTTGGTTTATTTTTATTAGATTAGGATTAGACTACCTATAGACAAATAAAAGTTGAATTTTTTCAAATAATTTATAACAAAATTCAGTTTAGAGTTAGAGTAGAGTAGAGTTAAATGTTCATGTTTATTTAAATCAATAATGAAATATGAATATGAAAATGAAATGAATAGATTTGGTATTACTTATATTATATTATAATAAAAGAATTAACTGAAACTTTGAATTTTAAAAAGTTTCCTGTCCTTCCCTGACCTTTTGTATTCTCCATTTTTTTTCTTATTTACATTAAACTTTTTATTATTCAGAATTTTGCTTAAAATGTCAATCACAGCCACAGCACAATATATTATGTACTCCGTACTCGTACAAGTCTATCTGTCTATCTTCTAACTATAGACTTGTTGTATGTAGATACTTTTATTTAAATCACAAAAAAGCAAAGTCCCTGTCCCCGTGTTCTCGTCCTCGTAGATTGCTTTGTAAATTGTAAATATGAACATAATCATAAAATATGATTTTTGACTTTTGATTTTGATTCTACTGATTTCCTGATTATTTTGAGTCGAGCCTGATTATTTTGCTTTTATGATAGTTTTAAAAAAAAATATAAATATTTCTTTCAAATTGTATAAAATAATTTTACATAAATTAAGTATAATAATGAATATAATTGATATTTGTAATTTAATTATTGCACCAAATAAATACAAAAACTTAATGATCTGTTGAACCCATGAGAATTATATTTATTTATGTGAATGAGATTTAAGACCAAGGTATTTATATGGTCATGATTATTCATGATCATTTAAGCTTAGTTAATCTATTTATAAATTCAGCTATGAATAACCTAATTTTGACCTCGATATTCCATTCATTTAATTAATTATACTTAATTATACATTTGATTTGAGACCGAAAATTCTCTGACAATTCAGACAGAAAATTCAGCAGGATTTTAAATAGATAATAGAATTAAATGGATTGAAAATTGCTCATTAAAATAAATATTAGTTGGTTAATTTCGATGTTGTTGTTGTTTGTTTTGTTGTTTCTGAGAAGTTTGATATCTATAATTTCCATGTTGCGTTGGTCAATATTGTTATTTCTTCTAACTTGGCTCGAAAAACCCGATTTCGAACTCACGATCAGCACTGTTCCATGTGTTTTTAAAGTTTAGACTGAATGTCAATTGTCAGTATTCGAGGTCAGGTCCAGGTCAAAAATCGGGTTTTTCAGCGGCTAAGCTACACAAAATTCAAAATTCAAAATACAAGATCCTTTCTCAAAATACCCATCAAAAATTAACCATTGGATCGCGGTAAAATCATTTTGAAGATTCTCCAATTCCAAATTGAATCTGGAATTTGGCAAATTCCAGCAAAAAGCAAAACTAATAAATAAAATAAAACCAAAATTAATAAACTTACTTGACCTGGACTGGACTAAACTCTAAACTGATTGACCTTTTACTGATTTTAAGTTATATTCTATAAAGGTCATTGTTGAGGTCAAAGAAAATGAATAATTTGACAAGAAGTACATTAAATCTTGGTCTGAGATTGACATTGACATCCGGCTCAAATAATATATTTTGCCAAAGTAGCAAAAATGGACCATCATTATCACAATTTCAGTCATTATTTTTCAGCACGAAGGTTGGAAGTAAAGAACATCTGACTGAATTGGTCAAGAAGAATAAGGTGGTCGTGTTTATGAAGGGAGTTCCAGAAGAACCCAAATGCGGATTCAGTAGTAAGATAAGATTTTAATTTTAAAAGATGCATTATTTTTGACCCTTGTGTCCAAGTCTTGTCAATGTCATTATTTTACTCTCTTTTAATTTGTAATTTAGATGCTGTTGTGCAGGTGTTAAGAATGCATGGTGTCAACTCTTATGACTCGTATGATGTTTTAAAAGATGAAAATATTAGACAAGGTTTGCTTTTTTAAAATAAATTATCAATATTTAATTAACTAATATGGATTATTGTACTCTTTTCATTAACTTGTTTTTTTTGCCAAATTAGGAATCAAAGATTTTACAAATTGGCCAACAATTCCTCAAATATTTGTCGGAGGAGAATTCGTAGGAGGTATTTAATTGAAGGATAAGACTTATTTTTTTAATTCCTTTTTGTTAATGTATATATTTTAACTTTAATTGTAGGTTGCGATATTTTAGTTGAAATGCATAAAAATGGTGAATTGATTGAAACATTAAAGAAAGCAGGTATGTACTATGTACATTATAAATTATACCATTATTTATATTTGAAAGCTACTATAATTTAAGTTTTTATGGATTTTGATCTGAATTATTAGGTAATTCAGATATTTTTTAATATCTGTATTCTGTATTACATATTACATACTACAATATCAGTACAACTACAAATTATTAATATTAGTGTATGTATTAGGCAAATCTTTTGGTATTTTTTTAAATCATAAATCAAGCTCAAACTCAAACTTAGAAATTTTCATCTAGTTCTAGCCTAGAACTTCTAGGTCGTTTACATAATTAATAAATGCATTCATTATAGGCTTTATTTTATAATACAAATTAAATTAAATTAAATGTCCTATTTATTTTCTATTTTTATAGGTATTAAATCTGCTCTAGTCGATGTAAAAGTAGAAGAACCAAAGAAATAAATCTTGTTACTCTTACGTGTGTACAGTGTACAGGGATAAAGGCAAATATTAAAAATTTTTACTTTTAAAAATAATTTTTAGAACAATTTAATCTATTTAAAATATAACAGAGATAACACAAAAAAGTTAACAAATATTAAAATAAAACGAATTTTAAAAAACAAAACGAAGCAAACATAAAATTTTTTCAGTAGGTAAGTAATATGCAGACCAATTTAAAATTAAAATTTACAAACAACGATAATTTTAGTCGACGTAGTGTAGAATGTAGATTAAAAACAGATTTAAAAAATTTTGAATAACATTAACAAGACAAGACAAGAGATGACTAATGAATTAATGAAGGATAGGACGGACTTCTTAAGACTCATTCTTCGATGACAATATTATTTAATTTTGCTAATAATTTACTACTTATCTCAGATTCAAGATCATCAGATGTGTGAACCTGTAAATTCAGACAGAAAAATTGAAAGATGATTAGAAATTAGAAAAGAACGAATTTACAGGAAAGCAACATGAACAAAATTCTTACTTGTAATTTTTCATAGCAATTATTTCGAAATTCTTCATTCCAAGAGTGCATGAATATTAATTTGATTGAGTTTGCTAGAATAAAGGCCCATTCATCATCTGTAATTTCACCATTTTGACTTTGACTTGAACCAGGACCAGAAGAACCATTGCTATTTTGTGATGAATTTTGATTTGCTGGTCGGTTCTGTGATGGAATTTGACTTGCTGGTAGATTTTGTGATGAATTTTGACTTGGTGGTCGATTTTGAGATAAATTTTGACTAGCCATTCGATTCTGTGATAAATTTTGACTTGCTGGTCGGTTTTGTGATGGAATTTGACTTGCAGGCCAATTCTGTGATGAATTTTGGCTTGTTGGTCGATTTTGAGATAAATTTTGACTAGCCATTCGATTCTGTGATAAATTTTGACTTGCTGGTCGGTTTTGTGATTGAATTTGGCTTGATGGTCGGTTCTGTGAAGGAATTTGAATTGCTAACTGACTCTGCCATGAATTTTGACTTGCTGGTCGATTTTGTAATAAACTTTGGCTTACTTGTTGATTCTGTGATGAATTTTCGCTTCCTGGAATTTGTGATGGTGGTGGTACTCGAACAGATAGTGGTCCTTCCTCCCTTAACCTTTTTTGACTTTGACTTGAACTTTCTTCATTATCCGTGGTTTTTCTTTTTTTGGTACTGGAATTTAATAATGAAATTGAGCCTGATGAAGATGATTGAGAAGAGAAATGGTTTGAAAAATTCATTTTTGTTTTTGATGATCTGATCAGGAACTAGGAACCTACGAATATTGCATTTAGATAATTTTGATTTCTGCAAAATATAATAAAGATACCTTAATTAAATACGAATTTGTATGGATATGATCTAATTATTCCGTTCAATTCAGCTCTGGAAAACCAGAATTTGGTCTTAGAAATACACAAAAATTGTGGTTTTCCGAGCTGAATAATGAATATCTCTTTTATATTAGTAATTTAAGTACCCTAAATTAAAATATTATTATTATCTTAGCATTTTTACAGCTTTGAAAAAACAATTTACAGCACAGCTTTGACTCCTAATAAGTCCTACTATAATATAATAATTAATAATACAATACAATACCCTGCTATTTACGCAAAACGCAAAGTAAATGCATGTAAACAGTAAAATTGACGTCAAAATTGTGTTTTTCAGAGCTGAATAAATTGATTTAGTATGATTAAATTACCTTAATTTGAGAAGAATGATTGATTTTCTGCTAATATTTTACACGATTTTCCTTTTCCTTAAGTTCTAGATTTAAAATTTTAAACCTAATTTTCTGATTTTCCTTTCCGAATGATTTCCGATTTTCGAATTCGATCGAATCGAAAATCAAAAAAACAAAAACGTCAAATTTTTTTTGAGAATCCTTGAGCATCTATTAGGCTTATTTAGAAGATAAACAAATAAAAAATTCGAAATTCTGACGACAAAAACAAAAATTGGCAATTTCTAATTTTCAGAACAGAATTAATTATTTCTAATTTAATTGTTGTTGAATTGTTGAATTGTTGTTGAACTTGCCAAGGTCAAGGGTCAATAATCAAAATCAAGGACAAGAGCCACAGCATCGACCTCGGTACTTGTCAGCTTTAACAAAATGAACAAGGTAATTTTAATGTCTTATTTATATATAATTATAATAAAGTAGGCCCGGTATAGGATAGGAATAGGTAGGATTTTAGGTTCTGTTCTATTTCTTTTAGCTCTGAGAAACCAAATATCGTCGCAATTATTCTTGGAATAATGTGCATGAGTTTAAGGCCAAAATTGAGGTTTTCAGAGTTGTAATTGTATTGTAATTTAGAGGAGCATTATACCATACCATATTCTTATTTTAGGATTTCATAAAAAATTATAATTTTTGTGTGCCTTGTCTTTTAATTGAGCTCTGAAAAACCCAATTTGAATCATTTTATCTTTATCTAGTATTTGAAAATTTTTATAAATATTTAAAATCATATTTAGTGCATGTTGCAAGTAAAATGGTAACCCTTTTTAACCCATTTTTAATTGAAAAATGATGAAATAAATTTTGTTTTCATGTGTAGTGTATAATAGTAAATAGGTAGTAGTCTAGTGTAGTAATGCAAAGTCAATGTCAAATGAAAGTCAAATTTTTGTTTAATTTTGCTTTAAAATTTTAAATACAAAATAAGGTTATATACCTATTATATACATTATAAATTTTTGTATAATGACATGACTATGACTATGCTACGGCTATGACATGAATATGCGACGCGACAAGTGACAAAACTATGAAATTGAAAGAAAATTTATCTTATCATTTAGCCTATTTATTAATAAGGTAGTCTAATATATTTAATTTAAATTTTGATCTCTAATTAGTTACATTTTTTGATTTTAAGCAGGAGACGAAGAGTCCCATGTCAGAGGGAACAATCTTCAAAACAGTTCTGATTCATTGTCTTGGAATAATTATTTCACCTATTCTAAGCTTCTTTGTCTTTAAACTTTACGTTTTTGATGGTAAGAAATAATATGTATACCTATACATAAATATATATATATATATAATTTATGCATTCCACTTATCTTTCTTTATAGTAAACTATTCTAATTAGTTAGTATAGTACCTAGGTGTATTGTATTTTTAATCTGCATTCTACAATCTTATCTATAGGTTAATTTTTTTTCTTTCAGCGTTACTCGGTCTGGAGTCAATGCAGTCAAATCTATACAGTGCATTTATTTCAGTGATTGTTTTACATCTGGCCTTAGGAAATTTCATTTATCGTGCATATTTCAATACTGAAACCATTTCTGGGTTTGATAAACTCGTCAAAGAAGATTAAAATATTTTCTCCTCCTTTTTCTTTCATCCAGTTTTCAACACACACTTCTGTTTTGTTACCTACTTAAAACTTTAATAAATCTTGCATACTTTAAAATATACTTTTCAGTTGTGTTATAAAAATTAACAATAATAATAATTTTAAGTGAATGTCATAGACTCGCATACCCATAGTTTATGATTGAGTTATTAGTTTATTAATTAGTGTAAAAGAATAATTAAAACCTTACAAGAATAAAAGAAATATTTAATTTATCAATATAAAGAAGATTTTAAAATGGCATCAACTTCGAATATAAATAGTGTTTTATTAGAAGAATTGCGAAAAATTCCACAAGATTCCCTAGTTGAATTAACGAGCAATAAACTTGTATTTCAAGGAAAATATGCATTTTTTGAAGAAAAGAAGTTAGTTGAGATTGGTAATGCCGTGGAAGTGAAAACAAACACACATTATAAAAGAATGCAGTCGGTTGATTTTTGTGACATTACCTCAAGTAATGAATAATACTTATTGCATTTCAAGTTATAATATAATTTAATAAGTTAGGTATAATCAGGGTTAAGCAAAATTACATTATTCTAATTTTTATAGTTCGAGTAATTACATCTGATATGGAATACATGAAGAATTTTAAAGAGGATCGTGAAGTTATTAGAATTAATAGTAAGCTAATAAATAACAATTAGGTACCCTTATTTATTAGTTTTACTCATCCTCATCACTCATAAGATAAGTCTCAGGATCAGTTCAGCTCAGATTATTTGTCTTAATTTTTGAAAATAAAAGTAAAACTGAGGATGAAGCTTGGGTCGATGTATCGTTTTTCAGCTTTGAAATAACTGAATACATAGCCTATAGATCATATATTTAGCTTTGTATTATAAATAATATGTTAAAATTGGTTTTATTTTTTGAACAGAAAAGACAGGAGTTGATCCGAAGGTAAATTTGTAAAATAAACTTGGAATTCGAATTTTTTAACTAAAAATCAAAATAATTAAAATATATTTATTTTTAAGGAAATGGAACCAGTTGAATTGAAAATGGAGACATTTGTTATAAAGCATTATGAACAATTGAGAAGCTTGGTAAAATAAAATTATTCTATTTTATAACTTGTTCTTATTATGAAGATATGATTTATGTTTATGATTTGATTATACTACTGGCATTTGAAGTAATTTTTATAATTTTATAATTTTTTATTAGTATAAAGCGTTAAGAGATATAGATTTTGTGGGAATGTCTCTTGAAGGCGAAAATATTGGACGTTTTGGCAAAACAACTTGGATAATTTTATGTGCAAGAAAGACAATTATTCCCATTGATATAAATTCATTGAATGCTCAATACCCTAAGTTATGGTAAGTTATAAAAATTATTTTTTCTAACCTAGATATGTATTAATTATTTGATCTTGTTTAATAGGGATTCTTTGGGAAGACATATTTTCAACAACCAGTACTTATTGAAAATAGGTTAGTCATGATCATGATTAGTATATTTCATACATTATATGCGTTATAAAATATAGAAAATTCTTTTTACCTAATCTTTTTTTTTTCATTTTTTAGTTCATGATTGTCGACCTATATCTGATTATTTGTATCATGCTCACAAGATTAAACTCGTTTCAGTGTTCGACACTCAGGTAAGGCTTGATTATCTGTTCTATTAATTTATTATCTACGATTTTATGAATATCCAGCACAATTTGTGTTACAATTATCAAAAGCAGTTTGATTTTTGATAAGATAAGATACCTAGTTATTTATAATCTTTACTCAACTTTAGCCAAAGTACAGATATTATTATGTATCTAGAATGTAGGCCTTTTTTTGTCTTTAATTAACTTTCTTTCAAAACCCCTTTAATTTAATATGAGACCATTATAAGTTTTTCATCACTAACAAAAAATATAAATCTAACTTTTCTTTCAATTTCATAAATTCAATTCGAATTCAATTTATTAAAAAGAGAGTTACCTACTATTTTTTGTTTGGTTGCTACATGTAGGTTGCTGATGCTGTACTTCGTAAAGTTAATGATAATCCCAACAATGTGAATACCTATCGTCCACTACATGTGCTTCTTAAAGAATATAATTTTAGAATCCCTAATGTTGAGATTAATTATTTGAAAGATTTTCAAGATTATAATTTCGAATCGAATTCCCCCTGGCTTAAGCCCAATGTTGATCTAAAATTCCTCAAGCTTAGCGCACTAAAAGTGAAGCATTTGATACCATTGCGTGAAAATTTGGAAAAAAAACTGTTGGAGAATTTTACGAAGCAAGTCGATGAACAACTGAAGATTCGAGAGAAAGAATTGCCGATTCCAGAAAAACAGAAACCACCTGCTGATGAACTTCCATCACTTTTTAAATAATCAAGGTAAGATAAGATTGATCTTAAAGTCATTAATTTATAATTTCCTTAAAAATTACTTTTCCTATTCCTATTCTATCTAATAAAAGATAGAAAGTCAAGTGTCAGTGTGTGTCAAGTATATACCTAGGTTTAATTTTCTTTTCTATCAACTTAAATATATATTAACAAGTCGAGATTTGTGTTTTATTTTCTTAACACAACACAACATAATTATGCTTTTCTTAAATTTAGATCTTTAAAAAGTACCTATTTTTATATTACGTCTTTTTACTTTTAATTTTTTAGGTTGGATTCGAACTGTCAAAATATCATTTTGAAAATCAGTTATTTTATTAGTTAGTATATTTTAGTTAAGTTACTAGTAAGTAGTTAATTATTTTGAGTTTGGTTTAATTGTAAAAACACTTTAAAATTTCATTTTCATTAGTCGATAGTTACAAGTAGTTTTTAAAAAAACATTTAACTAGCATTCCTATTCCTATCTTGAATGAATGTGAGATAACCTAATTTGTATTTAATTATATACCTAGTAATTAGGTATATGATTGTCCTTTATACTCTAGTGTTGTATAGACTTGATAGTTAATTTTCCCAATGCTTACCAAAATATTAATTATAATATCATTATTTGTCGGACTTTGTGCATATTTATACGTATTTTCTTTTTCAAACGAACAAATTGTGACTGAAAAGTGTAATAATAATTATAAGATTAACAAAATGTCAGTCAAATTAAGTGCATTTTTAATTGGAGCTAGTGGTGAAGTAGGGAAAGAAATTGTAAAAGAACTTGCTGCAAATGAACAAATTTCAAAAGTTTCACTCATTAGTAGAAGATTAGTAGAACTACCAAAATCACCTGAATATTCAAAATTTGAGCAAAAAATCATCGACTTCGAGCAACTAGCGAATAATGAAAACACTCAACAATTGGAAGAAATTTTTAAAGGTCATGATACTGGGTTCTGTTCATTGGGGACAACTCGCGGAAAAGCCGGTGTTGATGGTTTTATAAGAGTGGACCATGACTATATTATGTCTACTGCAAAAATGGGTAAATACTTAATTATATTATGAATGATTAATTTTATTATCTTACTATATCCAATCTTACAATTTTACAAGTATTTTTTTATTTCGTTTTTTAGCCAAATCAACTGGGACTCAACATTTTAGCCTTGTCAGCTCTGCCGGTGCAAACAAAAACTCATACTTCTTGTACCCAAAAACAAAAGGTCAAGTAGAAGAGGAGATTAAAGAATTAAATTTTGAAAGATTCTCGATCTACAGGCCAGCTGTATTGATGTGCAACCGAACTGAAAGCAGATTGGGTGAAAAAATTCTACGAGGCTTATTAAAAATAGATTTTTTACATTTGGCATCTGTTGAAACGAGAGACGTTGGGAAAGCAATGGTCACAAATCTATTTTCTCCATGCACAAGTAAAGTTGAAATATTTGAAAATAAGCAGATCAATCAAATGGCTCAAATTCAAGAGAAGAAACCAACTGCAACTACGGCCAGTGAGTGATGCTATTACGAGTATTTTAGTTTTATATATTTTGTAAACCAAAATGCATTTCAAAATTTTTCAAATGTAAGTAGGTAGCTTAGGTAGTAGGTATAAATCAAATCAATTGTTCGATAAATTACATCATATTAAATACGTAACTATAAATAGCACATTTCCATTGTTGTAATATACGAAACAGATTGTTGAAAAAGCATTTATATTTGTAAAAGCTACCTAATAATATAATATAATACAATTTTAAAAAATTAATACATTTTCTTTAAATTATGTTTGCAAATATGTATATTATGTAGTATCTAGTATTTACTCTAGGTAAAATTGTAATTAAAATTCAAATATTTAACATTATATTCTAATGAAATGACAGTTTTTTTTTATTTCTCTACTTTATTATTTATGTTAATTTAGTAGATCACCAAAAAATTGAGAATTATAGTACGGATTCATTGAAAGAATTCGAGTTATGAGAGAAATTTTTTGTTTTGAATACTTTTGACTTTTTTCAAGTTGTGAAAGCTTTTTTTTCTTATATTATTTATTAGATAAACGCTATTGAGCAATGTAGATACTGTAAATATAACATGAATAATTAATTAATAAAATCAATATATTATTATTTATGAATATTTTGAGTACTCATTCATCCAGGAACTTATCATACGATACCTATATTATTAGATTCATTTGACTCGATTCGAATCGAATATCGACCGATTTCTATTATTTTGCCTAAACTATCTACTTATGAATGATATTTGTTTATTTTTTTGGTTTTTAGTTGGTAGGGTATAGTACCTATCTATAATATATTAACTAATACCAGTATATCAGGTAGGTAGGGCATTAATATTTAATTAGAGATTCGAGTCGAGTTTATTAACAAGTTGATAGAATTTTATCTCACTTTAGATTAAATTCTATCCTATCCTAATTAAAGTACAAATTTTGTGCTTTAAAATACGGCTCTATCTCTCTACTTTAGTACTGTTATAAGTTATACATAGTAAGTAGCAGTCGAAGTAGCAATTAGATTAGGTAACTGATAAAATACAAATACAACCGGTTGAGTCGAGTCCGAAAAAGTTGAAATACACACATATTCATATTCACATTAGCATACTTTAACTTACTAAAAAAGTAAGTATGTGTATGTAGATAAAAATAGAAAAAATACCCACAAAAAATTCTTTTGAGTTTATAGAAAGCATTTTTTTAAATGAAAAGAATCCTTTTATAAATTTTAACATTTTCTTACAATTATGCAGACCTCAAATTTAAAAGTATAGGGTACCTATATATAAGGTATAGGTATAAACTATAAACCCGAGATATAAAAATCCAACACACAGGGCCTAGTCGATCTATAGAGCAAAGCTAATATTTAAGTGTACGTATCTGTATAACTCATTCTGTTCTGTAGTAGAGTAGAAACTTGAACAAGGTTTATACACCTATGAAATAAAAAACCCTAGCTTGACCTTGGTTCATAATTGGTTTTGAAACTATTTTTTTTACCTAATATCCTATCCTACCCTACCTGTAATCTGTACACTGTACCTAATACCTATATCAAAGCCTTAATTTTTAGAAAAAAATCAAATACTTTATGCATTTTACTAAAAAGTAAAAGATTACCTACATACAATCTATACCTAATCTATAGATTATAGGCAGTATAAGATTCCGAATTTTTGTAAATCAATCAACTAATATTTTGGTAATTGTGAATTGTGAACTATCTATCCATTATATCCTAAGGGTCCAAATTGAAATTAATGTTCAATTTTACATTCAATACTCACATTAAAACTCAAATTTTTTTTGCAATTATTTTTGTTCTGTTTGGATACTTCTTTATATACTCAAACGAAGAATTTTTTGAAAAGTGTGATCTTGAAAAATTACAAAGAATGGCCGCATCACATAACTTGAGTGCTTGGATGCTTGGGTAATTTATTAAAATTGATAACTAAAAGTAAAGCATTAGGTATATATGTATAAGATTTTGAATATTTTCCAATTCCAATTGAATGATTTTTTTTTAAATTATAGCGGAACAGGCCTTGCCGGGAAAGAAATCGTAAAAGAATTGGCTCTACATCCAGGTAGGTTTAGGTTTAGATTACATAATATTATGTGGTATAGGAAATAGGAAGATTGATAGCGTAATTATCTTTTAAGTATTTATATACTCGTAATTGTTTAAATCAATCATTTTTATTATTAAATGTTTACTATTTATATTGACTAGGTAGGTAGTAGAGATTCCAACTCGAGATTCAAAAGTCGAAAGTCGAGATCTCGACCTTTACCTCGAGATTCAGTTCGAGATTAGAAAATTGTAATCTCGAGCCTCGAGATTAATCTTGAGATTCATATCGAGATTCCGAGATTTTATCTTTAGATATTTATCGATTTTTGTCATTTTTTGACCAAATTAAACCAAAATTCAACATAAAATTTTTAAAATTGAGCGAAATAAAATTATATAATTCGGTAAATTCAACTTTTATGGATATGATGATGTAAAAAATAGTTCCAAATGTGAATACACAAATTATAGAAATAAATATCTACAATTATAATATTGGTGATTTATTCAAGATTAAGCTTAAATCATTAAGTCGAGATTCATTCGAGATCTCGAAGGAAAAATCTCGACTCGAGATTAGAAATACTCAATCTCGAACTCGAGATTCCTTTCGAGACTCAAATCTGCTCGAGATTGGAATCTCTAGTAGGTACATAAAGCAAGTAGAATAGAATAGAATCCTTACCTATGCCTATGCCTACCTATTAAATATTACAAATTAAATACATACATAAAAAAAATCGAAAAGTGCAATTTTTATTTTTACTTTTTTACCTAATATACCCTACCTATTTTTATTAGAAAAAAAATTAGTGGTAGCTTTAGCTTAAAAGGGTGGGTAGGTAATTATTTTTAGAAAAGAAAAATTAGAATTTAGATCTTCTAGGCTGAAATGAAGATTTCTCCAATCTTTATTTTGATATGCTACATGACAATAAATTCTCTTTAATTGTTTCTTTAATGATAATCTTTTCCCATTTAATACCATATCTAAAAATTTTACGTTCATGGCCTTAAATTAAGAAAAAGAAAGAACGAGACCGCTTAGCTTCTTGCTTGCTTTTTTAGCTTTTGTTTGAAATCCTACCTACTAAAGTACGAGATTTTTTTTATCAAAATTCAACTTTTTCATTTTTATAATCTTGATCTTGATGCAAATTGCAAATGCAAAATGCAAACGCAAACAAACAAAAATCAATTTTTTTAATTTTAATTTTAAATATAAATATAAATATTTTAATTGTAAGATACTGAATAATTATCTTGTTCATAAGTAAAAGTTTGTTAAAAATTGCCAACAATGGACAAAATTAACTTTCGGACTTTACATCGCCTTTCCTCTCTTCTGTAAGTAACCTTACTATAATAAGACTTTTTCCATTTTGTATTTTGCATTTGCATTTGCTTGCGATGCATATTATTATATTATTATTATGCATACTTTACTTTGCTTGATATGGCTCTAATTCAGCTATGAAAAATCTAAATTCGGTTTCATTTCTACATCCATTTATTTGTAAGACTGAACCCGAATTACGATTTTTCCTAGAAAAGAAATTTTTATTGAAAAATGTAAGAGCTGAATTACTGGTAAAATTTATAATAAATATAAATACCTAAGTAGATAGGTTAGGTAAGTACCCTACCTATTTATTTAGAGTAAAATATAAATTCTTCTATGATATTTGGAAAAATTGTATCCCTGCGTTTTATTAACCTTAAGAATGCATGAAACCCTATTATAATTACTAAAATTACATTTATATTTTATAAATGATTATTTATAATAGGTATTATTATAATTTACTTGTAGGAAAAACAATCAGAAAGGTTTATACATTGAAAGAAGCCTTTGGTCATCGAGTAATACCCTTGATGCAGAAGTTAAATTAAAAGAACAACCAACAGGAGCTGAGGGTGTTAAACAATTAAATATTAAGATACCACAAAGAATTGAAAGAAGTCCAACTGATATTCTTTATGTAAGACTTTAAATACATAGTGTAATTTCAACAATTTCCACAACATTTAATAATGTGATTTACATTATTAATTGTTATTTTATATATCTAGTATAGTAATAAATTTTGAATCTTTTTAAGGCTTTAAAAGGGACCATTTCAAGAGATCAGACTGCTCCAGAATATAAATATCATGATGACCCTTATTTAATACCATATTCTAATCTATCAAAAAGAAGTTATGCATTATCTAAAGAATCTGGGAAAAAGGCAGCAATGTGGGTTCGTCAACAACATTCAGATTTATTTCAACATCGTGTAGCCGAACCACCAATTGAAGCATTTTGGCCTAAACCTGTTTTCAAGGATGATAGTGAAGTTAATGAGGAGATTTTATTGAAATTAGTTAAAATGAATCTTTTGTCAGAGGCTATTAAGACGTATGAGAAAATGCAAAATCAAAAATTAGGTAACTTTATATGTAAAAGATAGATAGATACCAGTTATTACTTGTACTTACTATATTTCGTTTTTTATTATATCTTTTTTAATTGTTTTTGCTATGCTTTTTTTAGAAATAAGTCTTCCTACAAAACAAAAAATGTTGGAATTCGTAACTTATTATAATGAAACTGAACCATTGGACGAAGAGTTGATTGAGGAAAGGTGGTATACTACAGGAATGCAAGCTCGTGATGCCAAAAGAAAATGTTGGAAGTAAGTTTGTCATCAGTGTTTTTATACCTTTTAAACTTTAATTACCTATACTATAACTATAATATTCTTATACAATTAGAAATGATGGTTTGGCTGAAAGTATTTTCAAAGAACTCGATCCTCCTGATCAAGCCGCAATATGTACTATGATTAGAGGTTATGCAAAATATTTCGATGTAAGTTGTACCTACCTGCCTACTTATATATTTTATTACTTTTATATTTTATAATAATCATAGATTATTATTGCCTAATTTTAGGGTGAATCTGCATGGAAGCTTTATCAAGATGCTCTAAGCAGAGAAATAAATATTGATACGGAGACTTACAATTCTTTGATACGAGTGTCATGTTTTTTGAAAGACAATGGTGAAATGGTTTGGAATTTAATTACTGTAAGTGTCCAATTATTTTCTTGAATTATTTTTGAATTCTTGATATTTTATAAAATCGTTTTTAAAACTTTATTAGGAACTTCTTACTGAAATGGTTGATAAAGAAGTACAGCCCAATGTAGGAACTTTAAATTCAGTTTTGGAAATTTTATCAATTAAAGGAAATTTTAGGCAATCGAAAAATTTAAGCTTACAAACTTTGTCGGAATTTTATCAAATTGGAGTTGAGCCATCACTTGCTAGTTTTTATTATTTACTATTAACTTTTGGAAGAGGTACAAATAAAATTTTTCATTAATATCTGTTTATGTGACACTGCATTTTTTCTATTTAGGAAGAGTTACAGTTTTACCAGATATTATTCACCAACTTCAAGGCAAATCATTCACCATTCAGGATCCGAAAGATACATTTTTCTTTGTCACTGCAATGGAAGTATGTAGGTATCATCTACAAGATTTGGAATTGGCCAATAAAATTAATCAAATTTTACATACTGGAAAAAACTATGATTTAATCGGCGACTCATTAAAGGAATCAATCTACTAGTAAAGACCTATAAACTTTTAATATTTATTTAGTATCATATATCATATCATATTATCATATACCTAGATGAATTTTTCATTATTTTTTTTTCTTTAGTCGCCATTATTTTTATTTGAAATGTGGGTTAGAGCCATTCAATACATTTATGGAATTTTATGAATTAATGGTTCCAAATATATATACACCAGAGCCATCAGTAATGGAGGCAAGCTTTCTTTTTATTATCTTGTTTGTACTAATTCAGTTTTTATGGTATGTTTATAATTTTTATTCACAGGAAATATTAAAGGCTCTGGAATTAAATGGATCATTTGAATTCATACCAAAACTATGGTCAGATATGATCATATTTGAGCAATCTAATAAGGAAAACCTTTTGACCCTTTTGCTTGAAATAATGGCTAATAATATTTCAAGTCTAGAATCTTCGACCGATTTAGTCAATGAATTTGTTAAAATTGGATGGAAAATTTGGACAATTATTGAGACACAAGATAGGGAGCGGGGTGGGAGATTAGTTCTTTGGAGTGGTCAAATGATTGGAGACTTGTTGACAATATTAGTAAAATCTGACAATTTTGAGAAATCCTGTGAAATAATTAAAAAATTAGTAAGAGGAACATCCGATATCGTTGGAGTTCCAAACATCAGTTCTCTTAAATTATTCTTGAATTCAGCGATTGAGAATAAAAATGGTGCATTTTGTTTAGTAAGTTTATTTTGATTATTCGTTTTTTTAACTTTAAAGTATAAAAAATTAATTGGCATTTTTTAAAAAAACTAGGCCTGTATTCAATATGTAAACGAATCTGGTAAGACCTTTTAAGACCTTTATTATTTAATAATTTTTACATTTATTTTAAGCTACCTAAGAGTACTCTGAAAATGAATAACATATTAGAAGATAATCCATATAATTCAATGACATACAAATAATAACCTTAGCATGACATGCATATCTGATTATTTTTTTAAAATTTTTTTAAAGGTTTTGCTGAGGCTATTGAAATGGCAGGAGAAGTTTTAGAAAAAGTAACATTAGACACAGTTCAAAAAGCTAAATTGAATAATATTATTTGTTTAAATGCAAATATTGTCAAAAACAAAGACTCTCAGAATGAGTCTCAATCTGCAGAAGATTTTTAAATTAAAATTAAAAAGTTCCTATTATAGTTAAAGTTCTAATTTTTATATCTAATCTAATCATATTAAAATGATCTTTGTAGTCATTTAATTTGTAAAAAGTAGAATTATTAAGAATTAAGCTTTTTATTAATTGTTTTATTTATTTAAGACAGAACATAGTAATTGGTTCGTTTTCATATTAAAAGTTAAACAATAAAGTATTTATTATTTATCACCTATTTATATAGTGCAAAAATATAGCATTATATCATAGGAAAATAAGAATTTTTATTATAGAAATTATTATCTAGATCTAGTTTTTTCATAGTAAAATTATGTAATAAGTGTATAGACAGCATAGACTTTTGACTTAAGAACATTTACATAAGTATGGGCATTTTTTAAAGATTAGATGGCCAGTACCTTTCAACACATCCTCGGTTAATTCTGTCGATTGTTGGAGTACCTATTTAAAAGTCAAATTACTGTATCTGTATAAGATATCAAAATATCTAAAAAATACAAAATTTATAAACCTGATAGTGCCATTGTGAGATCAAGTTCTTCCATAAATATCTGTAAGATTTTCTTTGCTCCATTTTCTCCATCTAAAGTTAGTCCCCATAATAGTGGCCTCCCAGCGAAAACCTATAATTTCAATATCAAAACAAAATTTCCTAAAAAAATATTTCTTAATAACCATATTTGCTCCCAAAGCAATTGCTTTAAAAACATCAGAGCCCGAAGAAACGCCACCGTCAAGGTAAATTTCAGCTCGTCCATTGACTTCGTCTACAATTTCTGAAAGGGCATCAATCTGGAAAGTCAATATTTTATCTTGAAATTTATTCAGAGTTTTAGTTTTACAAGTAATGTTTTTATATAATTTAACCGTGGGGGAGACGGTATCAAGTTGCCTAAAAAAGTTAAAAAAAAAATTAAATATGAGATGTTTACTATCTTTATCTTTTTGTTAAATACCTAGCTCCATGATTTGAAACAAAAATACCAGTAACTCCATGTTGCTGCAAAGGCAATAGTACTAATTATGAATAGGATAAGTTATTAAAAGTTTGAAATTTAAATTTACAATGGCAAGTCTTGCATCTTCCCTGGTTAATATTCCTTTGACTATGATTGGCAATTTTGTTATTCTATTCGAGGAGAAAGCATTTTGTATTGTATACAGTACTACTTATAGATAAAACCTTTTGAGCCAAGCTACATCATCCCATGTCAAACTTTGATCCAAAATCCTGTCAATGTAGGAATTGATTGCTGAGCCTTCAAAAAATTTTGAGACACCTTCGGATGCATCTGTTCCATGGGTAAAGTTTGCCATTCTATAAAGGGAAAAAGTCATTTTCATTTTATCTACTTCGTTTTCTTAGATTTGCAATATTTATTTAAATAGTAGATAGATGAGAGAGATATATTTATTTAATAAAATACCTACTAATATATATTTGACTTACTTCAGGTGAGGTGGAAGAAAAAACTTGTTTCGAATATTTGCCCTCCTGTTTTCAGAGACATCATTTTAAAATGCATTTTAATGTTAAATATATTATACCATTCATACAAGTAAAATTTAATTACAATAATTAAGACAGGTTATCAATAAAATTAGGTACAAAGCACAAAAAGGTTATTGTTTTGAGGACCCAGAGAAGAGTGAAAGTTAACTTTCACCCATAATCTTATTGTATTGCAAGAAGGTATTAAATAATATAAACGAGAAAGTATCAAAAAAAACCTTTTTCCAAAATAAGGTGCATCCACTGTTAAAACAAGAGCCTCAAATCCAGCTTTCTCAGCCCTTTGAACCAAACTTTCTGACAATTTTCTGAAATAAATAATAAAGTCCATGAATTATCGATGGCTTATTCTGAATATTGATTAATTTGATTAAGTATATAATATTTATAGCAGATTCTTTACTACTTTTTTTAGTATTCATTTGTACCTATCTTTATAAACATAAAGTTGGAACCATTTTCTTCCATTGGGAGCAGCTTGAGCAACTTCTTCAATCTAGAACAATATCATAATAAATTAATTTGAAATTTTTACCAAATTAGGTCACTTACTGAAGAGGTTGAAATTGTACTTAAAATGAAGATGGTTCCCATTGCTTGTGCTGGAAAAAAGTACATAACAAATAAATATAGCAATTAGGAAAAATTAGGCTTAAAAAGCATTACAAAATATCTAAATTAATTACCTGCCCGAGCATTCGCCATTTCACCTTCTTCATGAGCTAACTTTTGCATCGCAGTAGGTGAAACTCCAAGAGGAAATGAGACAGGTTTACCTAAAACCTATCATATAAATAGTCAGTAAGCTTACCAAAAGGAAAGGAATAGGTATGATTCCTACAACACAACCCCCCAAAAAATCTATAATGATTTATTAAAAATTAAAATGGGGCTATTATGAACGTAATATCAAATCAAAATTTTAATCAAAATAAGATTCGAATATCCATCACTGGTTTTTCATTCACTTCATTTTTTCCTCCATTTGACTTGTTAATTGTTCAGCACTTTTCTCTCCAACACCTCTAATGGAAAGCAGAGAAGAAAAAGAAAAGACAGAGAGAAAGTAAGAAAAGAAAGAGAGATGAAGAAAGTCCTGAACAAAAAGCTGAAAGATTAAAGAGAAGTAATTTTCTCTTCAAGAAAAGAAATTCTCCTAAAAAAAGAAAAATAATAACTAAGAATAACTAATGTTAAGAATAAATATGAACGGAGAAAAGCCAAACAGAAACAGACTGAAGAAGAAAGAAAGGAAAGAAACAAAGAAAGAAAGAAGGAATAAATACACAGGAAATAGCTGGTTTGATAAATTATTATCAGAACCAAAAATCGCACCCCTTCCAATTTCCAATAGAAAAATTTAATGAAACATCTCCAGAAGAAGAAGCTCTTTTCGAGTCTTTCGTCGAAGGTGTTCAAAGTTTAGAACTGGTGTCTCATGTATATTTTGTGGTCCTCATCCCTCATTTTCAGCCAGGAACAAGAATAAGAATAGACTCTCCAGAAGCAGTTCGAGCTTACATCCAAGCTCAATCTCAAGTGCCTGGTTTTCAATTTTTCACTTATATAATATAAGTTATATTGGCATAGGATCAAGTAAGTTCAAGTAAATTGAGGAGAAAGTTGTAACACCGACCAAGAAACCAACACCTACAAACCGGGGTCGTCGAGGTGGAGGCCGTGGTGGACTATCTAGAGCTGGATCAAGTGGTGTTGTAAGTGCATCTAGGGCTATGAGACAAAGGAAACCCAAGAAATATACAGATGACTTGGATTCAGATGAAAAAAGTGGTGGTGGTGGAGCGATTAAGATCACAAAATCTAAGCCGAAGATTGTGTCATCATCGGATGAAGATGTTAATGGGAAACATGCCGATGATGAAGATGTAGAAGAAGATGAGGAAGCCCAGATCGAAGTTGAAATAATAAAGAACATTACAAATTATAAATATCTTACCTTAGTTTCCGTACTTCTTTTCGAGACATCGACAAGCATTTTTGGTCGGATTAACCATCTAAATAAATACGGACACAAATTTAAAAAATGGAAGGTACCTTATAGAAGTTTACAATGCAATGCAAAATGTTACTTTTTAGGCTTCAAAAGGTAATTATAAATTACAATTACCTTACTTATTGTACTTGCAATTAGTAGAATAATAAATTGAACTACTAATAAATATATTTATAAACTTATAGGTACACTTTGGAACCTTTTAAAAGCAGCTTTATTCTCACGTAGGGTGACTTCATCGTCTGCTCCTGATTTATAATAGTCGAGGGCATTTCTATTTAAAACCTGAAATGATAAAATAAAGTCAATAATATTCATATTTAGAATCCTAATATATACATAATATTTTATGTAATTATAGGGTAAAATATCAGTAAAATAATGTGGATAGTGGATTCAGCAAAGGTTCAGGTCAGGTATTGATACAAAGATTTTTTACCCAAAGAATTCTAAAAGGGGTAAATTGAAAGAACAAGCAGTACAAATACAAGTTACTAGTTTTTAATTTTTAATTTTAAAGTGAATCAGTGAAATTATCTTTAAATACCTAGCAAACTAATCTACCAAAATTTTGGCAGATTAATATTGCCTTTGACAAATTAGATATTACGATAATTAAACGCCATTGAATTTGAATTTGAATTATGAATTTTATTTAAACTGCGAAAATTAGAAAAATTCCAATTTTGATCAGTACGAGTACGAGTATACCTTCTAGGTAAATGTGGCTTACTTTGTAGGCAGCCTCTTCGAAATCTTGAATGCAGACCAATTTCTCCATATTGACCAGCAGGTAATTATGATGCGAGTAGTAAAAATGTAAAGATGAGAATTTCCGTCCCAAATTGGTTAATCTTAAGTAGTCAAAATTAACGAAAAATCGGTTTTTCAATTCTTTTTTTGATAATTTTCAGTTTTACTTTACTTTTAGATATGTAACATGTAAGAAAACTGTATCTTGAAACTTCAAAATGATGCGAATAGAAGAATTTAGTAAAATTGGAAAAATTTTCGGTCTTTTTTTCAATTCATTCAGAGTAAAAAGATAAGACTTTTTACTCAATTTACAAGTATTATTAGAGACCTAGATTTGAAATTGAGAAAAAATTTGATTTTTCAGAGCTGGAAAATATTGAAAAAAAAATTTGTCGTACCTTATTATCATACAGTATAGGTAGGGACTAGATAGTTTCAGAACCAGTTAAAGTTAAATAAAAACTACTCATATGACTTATGTAATCAATCCTTGACTTTGAGTGACATATTATATGATACGGATAAGTTTATAAGAAAAATAGTAGTGTAATGGGCCTATATAGGTGTATTTATATAGAAAGTTATACTATATATGATCTATGGTTAGACCCAAG